>LJIJ01000442.1:0-117606 GCA_001718145.1 Orchesella cincta
CCTATACACAGCACAGAAAATATTTTTGGGTTTGGCTACTTTTCTCGCTGAGATTTAACCCCAAATGGAGCGGACAGAGCGTAAACTCCACCAATTAGCATGTAAATAACCCCAACTGTCAGAAATGATTCAATCCAACTGTATGGTAAAATTATAGCGGAGAATTACATAATGACATGAGCTCAACTATACATTTGCAAGTAATTCAATTCAGCAATCCTGACTCAAGTGACGTTCCAGATTATTTCCAAAAACCCTATTCCGTGGCTGCTGCTAAGGTTCCATAAGCAGTTAGAGCGATTACTGGTATCTTCAAGCAATTTGAACATGTTTGAAACTTGCTACTCGATACAACCTTGCCTTGAAGCTCAGACAGGTCCACGGTTGATGTCCTTGTGAAATAAAGTATGTAAACGGTCGCAGTAATGAAAAGACAGTGCACCCATCATTGGCGAAAGGAAGGTGGTAAATCCCACCTGCAATAATATTAAAACATTCCGCGATTAGCAAAAGTCAGTTCAAAAATATTTAATTACATTATAGATTTGGAATGTAAACATTCATGTCTATATCGAATATTTCACTTACTTCGTACAAAGCACCACCTAGAAAATAAAATAAATAATGTTTTAAACAACGCAAATTCAAAAAAATGAAATTTTACATATATGCATCAACATTCCTATGCAGGTCTGTAAATACTTTTGGAATGCTTTATACAATAATATGTTGTTTAGACATAATGGAATTTATACGTTTATGATTTATGCAAAACTTCCGCTTATACTATCGAGTTTATACTAAATGCTACATATACTAAACATGTTTAGACAAAAATTCTGACCTAATACAGGTCCGAAAATCATGCCCAATCCATAGAACGTTTCCATCATTGCCTGTAATTCAAACATCATATATTTTATAAACACATATCTGCTTTAAAAGAATTTATAAAATCTGAATTATTCTTAATGAAAGTGAAAAGAGGGCATTAAAGCTTCCTCTATATAAGCTTACTAGACTTACAAAAGTAGTGGCGACAGTGTCGGGAATTCAGCAGCTATAATTGAAAATGATGCTACAACAAATGCGGCGGTCGCCTTGTAGTGCGAAAAATAAATGCAGCATTAATTGATTGACATGTTCAGGCCAGTTTTGTGGCAATTTAGCATGGACCATTCAACAACATTTAAGTTATCTTACCGATTGCTTCAATCGTTCGGACAAAAGCAGACAAAGCAATGACAACCAGCACGACTATCCACATGGTGTAAAAATCTGTTTGAAAAGTAATACAGATGAACCACCAATTTACAAACTAATTGTTGGACATTAAATATTAAACACATGTAAAGAAGCCCAACTAAAGCATTTCACATTTGATAAATTTTATGCATACCCAAAAATCATGCACATCAAACTAGTTGTAAAAAATTTTGTTTCCGTAATTGAATACACGATGCGGAAAAAAATTTTCCATTTCCCCCCCACCCCCATTTTAGCTCCAAAGATAGGAGGCTGTGATGCAAAAACAGTCAATTCGCGAAAATCCCCAAAGACTAAACCTGATTCTGTTGATGATGCCCCTTTTGACTTGGCCTTTCATTAAGTTAAGAAAGTGTATGCTTTATTAGATGGCCTTTTTCTAAAACTTGCATAGCTTATAATTTTTTACTGAACAGTAGATCGTTTTGAAACTTACAACAAACGTCTGGATAAAAGGGGTCCTTGAATAGAGATACAGTCGCTGCGAAAAACTCGACAAATGGATAAAATGCATAGTATTAAAAGTCTGTCTTCTTGAAAAGTCCTTGAGTTTTTTCGCCCTGCGAAAAATATGAAACCAGGAAATTGGCACTTTTGGCCTTTTCTTCTGCTGATTCCCTTTCCAGGTGCTTCTAACTCAATATTTACTAACGGAGCAGGGCCAGATGAATGGTTTTATGCATATCTGGCTCTGAATTCGAGGGAGTTTGTTTTGTATTGATTTGCACTGTCCGTAAATCCATTTTGAACACTTTGAGGTAGGATCACGATATTATCTAATTTCTCAACTTTCATGGCAAGTCAGAGGTTAAGTATGGCACTGCGAATTTTAGCAGAAGCTTTCACTCATACAATTGAAATAAATTGAACTTCAACACATAAATAATTTCACACAGCATAGGCTACTCTAAAACTTTCAAATCTGCATGTGTCTTGCCAGTGAATAAACGGGGACCACTGTGATGATAGTGAAGCTGCTATTAATAAGTATGTATAAAAGACCCGTCGTCAAATATCACATCAGAGAATCCACATCTAAAGATACCTCCCCAAGAAACTCTTTTCACTTGATTCATACGATTCATGCAATCTGTGACTTTCATACGTCAGACGATGAACGAGTCTGCATGTGTGATGATGAGATCACATGTGTTAATTTTACCTACTCGACAAAAGCACGTTTTACTCGTCTTTTTTCAAAAGCACATTAAAACATGCTGTGCTCCCATCAGCTTAGCTGTACCCTAATCTCTTGAAAAAATGTTGCATTCAAAATGGCACAAGTTTTTTACTCAAGATACCCTTACTTTTCCGTTTAAATCTTGAGCGTTTTGTTGCTCACCGAAGGTTAAGGATAGGTCTTACCTTATGTTATTGGTAAATCCCTTTTGTCTCATGATTACATGAACAAAAGCTGAACTCCAGAACGTAAACGCGGGGTATATTAAGCGGAAACTGCAGTTTGGAGTGGCACAAGCGTGGATTATTAAGTTGATATTTGGGGTTTTTATTCAAAAATCAAGTTCTAAGAACTACGATGAGTCTCGAACTACCTGCTTGCACTCAAACTGGTTTCGCTAATATACGGTGTTTTACGTCTTGAGTCAGCTTTGTCATGTCATGATGAGACAAAAGGGATTTCCAATAACAAAGTAAACAGTATTCCTTCGGTGAGCAACAAATACGCTCAAGATTTAGTTTCACAAGTATTCAGTGCTTTCAACCATGCATTTTGAACTTATGCATTTTGAATGCAACATTTTTTCAAGAGATTAGGGTACAGCTAAGCTGATGTTTTAATGTGCTTTTTGAAGACGAGTAAAACGTGCTTTGTGTCGAGCAGTAAATTATACACATGTGTATCTCATCATCACACATGCAGACTCGTTCATCGTCTGACGTATGAAGTCACAGATTTGCATGAATGTATGAATCAATGAAAAGCAGTTTCTTGGTAGTTAATAATTTAGTGGACTGGATCTGATGTGATCTTTTGACGGATCTTTTATACATACTTATTAATACAGCTTCACTATCATCGTAGTCCCCGTTTATTCACTGACGACACATGCAGATTTGAAGTTAGAGTAGCCTAGCTGTGCTGAAATTATTTATGTGTAGAGTTCAACTTCATTTCAATTGTATGAGTGAAAGCTCTCCTAAAATTCGCAGTGCATACTTAACCTCTGACTTGCATAAAAGTTAAGATTAGATAATATCGTGATCCTACCTCAAAGTGTTCAAAATGGATACGACAGTGCAAATCAGTACAAAACAAACTCCCTCGAATTCAGATCCAGATATCATAAACCATTCATCTGGCCCTGCTCCGTTAGTAAATATTGAGTTAGAAGCACCTGGAAAGGAATCAGCAGAAGAAAAATCCAAAAGTGCCAATTTCCTGGTTTCATATTTTCACAGGAAAACTCAAGGACTTTCAAGAAGTCAGATTTTAATACTATGTATTTTTCCATTCGTCGAGTTTTTCGCAGCGACTGTAATCTCTATTCAAGGACCTTTTTATCCAGATGTCGTAAGTTTCAAAACGATCTACTGTTCAGTAAAAAATTATAAGCTATGCAAGTTTTAGAAAAAGGCCATCTAATAAAGCATACACTTTCTTAACTTAATGAAAGGCCAAGTCAAAAGGGGCATCATCAACAGAATCAGGTTTAGTCTTTGGGATTTTCGAATTGACTGTTTTCATCACAGCTCCTATCTTTGGAGCTAAAATGGGGAAATGGAATCCGCATCGTGTATTCAATTATGGAATTTTCACAACTAGTTTGATGTGCATGATTTTTGGGTATAATAAATTTGTCAAATGTGAAGCTTTAGTTGCTTCTTTATATGTATTTAATATTTAATGTCCAAGAATTAGTTTGTAAATGGTTCATTCGTATTACTTTCAAACAGATTTTTACACCATGTGGATAGTCGTGCTGGTTTCATTGCTTTGTCTGCTTTTGTCCGAACGATTGAAGCAATCGGTAAGATAACTTAATGTTGGTGAATGGTCTATGTAAATTGCCACAAACTGGCTGAACATGTCAATCAATTAATGCTCATTTATTTTTCGCACTACAAGGCGACGCCGCATTTGTTGTAGCATCATTTTCAATCATAGCTGCTGAATTCCCGGACACTGTCGCCACTACTTTTGTAAGTCTAGTATATAGAGGAAGTTTTAATGTTCTCTTTCACTTCATTAAGAATAATTCAGATTTATAAGCACTATAAAGCAGATGTATGTATTTGTACAACATAACCCGTTTTGATTACAGGCAATGATGGAAACGTTCTATGGATTGGGCATGATTTTTGGACCTGTTTCGGTCAGAATTTTTGTCTAAAAATAGTTTAGTATTTGCATGTAGTAAACTCGATAGTCTAAGGCATATTTGAATTTCAAATTTATTTATTTTATTTTCTAGGTGGTGCTTTGTACGAAGTAAGTGAAATATTCGATATAGACATGAATGTTTACATCCAAATCTATAATGTAATTAAATATTTTGACTGACTGCTAATCGCGAATGTTTTAATATTAGGCAGGTGGATTTACACTTCCTTTCGCATTGATGGGTGCATGTCTTTTCATTACTGCGACCGTTACATACTTTATTTTCACAAGGACATCAACCGTGACTGTTGATTCAAGCAAGGTTGTATCGAGTAGCAGTTTCAACATGTTCAAAATGCTGAAGATACCAGTAATCACTCTAACGGCTTATGGAACCTTAGCAGCAGCCACGGGAATAGGGTTTTTGGCAAATAATCTGGAACGTCATTTGACTCAGGTTGCTGAATCGAATACTTGTAGTGTAAAGTTGAACTCGTGCTCATTTATGTAATTTCTGCTTTTATTTTTACTACAGTTTGGACTGAATCATTTTGAAGTGGGGTTAATTTACATGCTAAATGGTGGAGTTTACGCTTTGTCGGCCCCTTTTTTCGGCAAGTTTAGTGAGAAAAGTAGCCAACCCAAAATATTTTCTGTTGTTGGGTCCTTCCTCACTATTCTTGGATTCTTGCTAATTGGACCTTTTCCGTTGCCTTTTTGGACAACGTGAGTTGTTACACAAGAAAAGATTAACAAACCCATTTAATGTCTGAAAAATCCTTCAAAAATGACTTAAATTACTTCCAACAGTACCATTCCTTTAATTTGCATTGGACTTGTTATATTTGGTCTTGGCCTTGGTTCCACACTCGTGTCGGCCTTCATTATATTCTTGCAGGATGCTATGTAAGAACTCGTACCATTTGCATTTTAGCAGACACTTGTATAATGAAATATGGAAATGAAGTGTGTGTAGCATCTGAAAATGAATATTTTTGCAGAGCAAGTGGCTATGCAGATGACGTCAGAACTTATGGTTTGACGTCTGGTTTGTGGACATCCATGACTGCCCTTGGATTTTTTCTGGGGCCTGTGGCCGGTGGCTTGTTGGAAGACGTGGTTGGCTTCAGATGGGGAACACTTTTCATTTTAACTCAGCAACTTATTTTGGTACTTATAGGCGTAAATACTTGATTTTTATAAAAATTATCCTTCTCCTAAAATAACCTAAACGATTTTTGTCTTCTTAAGGTTGTGCTACTAGCTAAATTCTTCATGTCCGAACGATCACCTGCGAATGACAATATGCCAAAGAAAATGGAAGACGAAGTCGATAATTCAGTATTGAAAAACAAAGACGAGCAGCCGACTCCATCAACTTCAAATAATGGCAAGGTTGCTGGCTTAGGAAACCCTGGCTTTGTTGGTGAATAAGCTGCTTTCCCACGCTCAAATAATTTTAACTATGCTAAGCTTTTACTGTTCCACTATCATGATGATCTCGTTTTCGTATGAAATAAAATATAAATTTTTATAAAAGTGCCGATTCAAGAATCCATTCAACTCATATTCGTGTTTACGTACTCCTCTACAGCTTCCTTATAAATATAAAAACCAATTACGTGGAAGTATGTGCATACGAACTACATTTTCTAATTATGGGAAATTGAGAGATGAAATAGCCCAAATTTTTCCACTCACATAAAGCTCTGGCTGCCTAAATCTGCCCACGTTGAGAGACGGTCCTCGCCTCATTTCAGACTCATCAGAAATGACAACATCCTCCGCATAACGATTGCACAATACAGGTAAGTTATAGCTCTCACCAGGTCCTGGCATAACAATTGCTGGCTCAGCCGATCGGGTGGATCTCTGCAGGAAGACAATGTACAAATTAGCAATTTAGCTGAAGTTCGATGTCCCAATCGCAATTCTACGATTTCTGGTAAATTCTGCTTTACTATAGATATCTTAAAAGGGCTGGGTAAGGGTATATACATAGTACATTTCGCAATATTCATGGAAGGTAGCGTACGAAAGATTTTAAATTTCAATTAGCATTCTGTATCCCTTAATCCTCCCTTTCCCATTTCGGCAGTATTAGGTCACCTAATATTACATTCCGTTTATGTCATTGTGTCACATCTTTTTTAAACAGAGAATCTGGGCCATTGACCAACATACCTATATGCTCACACAGCTAACAGAGTACAGCAATAAATGGCTCATTTGATTATAAATATGGAAGATTCTCGTAGTAAATTGTTTTGCATTTACTATGTTTACTCGTTTGAAGCCCACATGTCTATACCTAAAACTTGAATGCCCATTCCTATCATAATCTGTTGTAAATTCTTTGACGTAGACCACGTAACATTTGAGTGTGCAAGGTAGGGAATACAAAGCATCATCACATCACGCTTTGAACAGGGGTGGCAAGTGGCAATTGGTTACCTCCCAGTAAACAAGCTTTTTAAGGGAGATGTTATTATTTCTGTAGTATTCACATAGCGCTACATTGTTCAAATCAGATTGCGGAGGATTTTCAGGAAGTATGCAAGAGCGACATATTATGCAATCGCTATACCAAAACTGTACTAGGGCAAATGCCGTGATTGAGTAATATATTCAGATCAAATGAACTGCGGCATCATTTTTATTAGCAAGTGATGCACTTTACCAACCTGTATATTTCTTGGGTATTGCTGCTGCCGATAATGTTGGGGTGGTGGTTCCATAATTTGAAGATGACGGACGGCTGCTGGTGCAGAAACCGTGGCAAGTCCAGAGGATGAGCCTGATGCTGATTTTGGCATATGCATGGTCATGGGTGGCGCTTGCTTCATTGTTGGAGCGGTTCTCCTTACATCCTCGTCTGAATGCGCCCTCCTGTCATATTTAATGTATTAAATGTTGTCGTGAAACATATGAGTTATGACTTTTTAGGGTCTATTTGATCGTTATATTTACATGGGTAAGTAATTTTATTCATTAAAAGGGTTAAACTTGCCTAATTACTGAACCAGAATATGAAAAAATGGCAGAGTCTGAGTATGCTGAGTCAGCCGAGCGTTGTGAAGTCCTGGCTGACCTCCTCATTGCAGAGGTAGACCTTTTCAACGCTCTTGGATGACTAGAAATGAGCAACCAGGGACGGTGCAGTTACAAAATTGCATGAGGAAACCACACAATAAATTGTCATTTAGTGCTATTAACTCATAAATTACTATGTAGTAGTGATGATTCTGCAAATTATTAAATCTCAATGAAAGTTGTGTTTGCTTGCATTATCTACAACGGATGGAAGGCCAAGGTTATTTTACCAAAATCGGAGCTATCTATTTTATATGTACAGCAAGTTCTATAAGTTTGGCTAGACGCTCTAAATCAAGTATGTGACAAACGCAAACCTTGGATATTTACTGGTTCCAGGGGTCCGAAGACTTCTTGTACGACGGAATGTGTTTGCAGGATGTCGACGAATGATAACCCGTGGCCTTCTTGTACACATGTAACAGCATACCTATCAAAAGATAAAGTGTGATGTTAGGTCAAAAACCAGAACCGTTGAATGTTTAAAAAATCATACTCACTTTCCAGTACACAAAGCGGAATGCATTGGCCAAAAAGTCCCCTGCAATTTGAAATAAATGTTAAGCCATCGAAAATCACGCGATAGTTCAATTAAAGTACATAGAATAGTATCATACCAATATGTGATAAGCACAAGAGCATCAACGGGATTCCGAGAATGGCGTAAAATATTGTGACCACTTTGCCCCATACGGTCTTTGGAGAAATATGTCCATAGCCTAATATATGTTTAAAGTAGGGTTACATTACAATTAAAAACTCTGATGACTCAATAAATAACTCACTAAGTAAATATTACGATTATGTATACGATTATGTTTTTTATTCGGAATATATTTTTGAACACTGCGCTTGAATTTTGGAATACTTCAAACTTTCCATTAATCCAATTTAGATGCATACAAGTGTATGCAAAGAGGCGTGCATCCGCATAAATATGCCGTAGGTAGTTGTGACACAAAGTATAAATACTAATCATATAAATGCATCAATATATGATGGGATATTCATTCATCTAAAGTAGCTTCCTTTGACCTTCCGCAGGTATCAACGGTTGAGCAATTTCCCAATTCCACTGAAGCCTAAACCTAATTAAGTTTCCTAATAGAATTGCCGATGAGAACTGCCATGAGTGTTATCTTAAATGGTAAATTACATATCATGTACAAGCTCAGATTATAGTTGCATAATGAACTTATATGCATTCGTGCAAATTATTACCATTTGAGCGTACCTAATTTCAAGGGAAATGAAGATGGTATGAAGTCAGAAATGTATTGTATTTCTTCTTTGTTTCTTTATTACGCAATACTAATAGTATGTACCCTTTATTTGGGAGACACAATGAAATTAATAGTCTCAAATGTTCTATAATCTCATGTTAATATTCATATCCTTTCTGCATCGCACATGAGGGCTATGTTTTTGTGCTCTACCTTGCTGTACCATATTGGTGGGTCCCAAATTAGCAAAAATGGGAATCGTTCGTCATCCAAGCGCACTGACACAACTAAGGTGCATACTGATCTGCATTTAGTCATAATCAAGCCATATACCTATAAGACAAGTTACTGGTAACAGCGAACAGCATGTAAAAGGGCCCATGTAGATATATATGGCCAGATCTTCAGTGCATTATAATCAGTAGGCAAGTTTAGTTAAAAACAAAACGTTCACAAATTTCAGCTTCATTTGTCAATGTTCTCTGAAAGGTGCCACAAATGTCATCCGCTTTTAACTGAAATATTGGGAAGTAATATGAGTTGTGAACTGTGATTAGTGCACAGTGCAAGTACAGAAAACGTATTTTTTTTAAAATTCGACATTGCTTAGAGGGGAAAATGAAGCTGTCAAATAATTTTTCGTTCAAATTAGTTATAGCTATTATTGTAGTATTTTATAACTATTCAGTTCTTGTAAGTGCCGTTCCACAATGGGTTTGGAATCCAGATGCGAACTCAGTACCACCGAGCGGAGGAAACAACATCATTTTTGGTAGCCAAACCTCAGCAGGTATGATGAATTAGATTAGAAACGAAATAGCTATATTATGTATATGTATTTTTCAGTAAAATTCTTTTGAGTAGAGCACATTAGTTCAAGTTGTGTTGTTTGAAGTAATGAGTTGATGCACCTTAAATGTACATAATTTACTGTAGCAGATAGCACCAAAGATAAAGCCGCAACAATAAAAATTGTGGATACCCAAGCAAGACTGTTCCCTAGTATTGTGAGTGCCATTTCCAATTCCATCAACGGGAACAACAATAATAACAACAACAACAACGGTGGTTCAGGTGGGTCAGTTACCAATCCATTTCCTGGAGGGGGAAGTGGTGGCAGCGGTGGTGGTGGTGGTAACTCATGTAACCCACCGAATTCGGGTGCATGCATTGGGAGTCAAATAGCTCAAGTGGCTATTGAAAACGGCATTAACGCTGGCAGTGCAGTTGCACAAAATCCAAGTAAGTTGGTTGCACTCGCAGTTCATTCGCATTCCTTTCAAAACTTTCAATGTGTCGGATTCGACATTGTATTTATTTATTTTCTTGGCCACAATGTTGAAATATTTATTCTATTTATTTTGGCAACTAGCCGTCTAAGTATTTATTTTATTTATTGAAGAACTATCTGATTGTTTGTTTTAATATATTTATTATGTTGCACGTTATTCGAAAACGCGTTCCTCTCATCATATACAATGCAACTGCAATGCTGGCATTTGCCGATATGTTTCTATTTGTGCCGATGATTGTACAATCCAATGCGAGGTTATCTGCTGCTCATTTTTTACCTTACACGCATCTCAAACAATTAACGCCAGCTACTTCAAACTACAGGGTTTCTTGGTAGACGTGTTATGCAACTTGCTTACATTCATGCTGATTTTTTACTAATTGTTTTTGCTAGAGTTTATTATTATGGTATAGCATACAAGGTCTATAACCTTTCAGTGCATGCGTCAAACACTATTAACTTAAAGATGCTTGCTACAATATGTAAAATACTAGTATCCTTTGCGTTTGTCACATCGTATCTGCCAGTTGCACAAGATTAATCACTTGCAGTCGCTATATAATGTATTCCAAATGCAGTAAACTCTTTTGTGCATGTAATCAATTTGTTTGAGATGCTGCATTAAACTGACCTCTTATGCTCTCCTTCAGTCACGTACTCCTTTTGTGACAAGGATTTGGTTTTGGTTAATTTACAACTTTGCAATAACCAGCATGCTGCTTAATCTTTCCGATATTATTTGAATCATAGTAATGCAATCCTATAAAAATTTGTTCATGAACTTTTATTTGAACATTCCTTTTTAGGTGTAGGTGGCATATTTGGATCAATCCTTCAAAACATTTTTGGAGGTGCCTCAACACTCCCAGCAGGAATCGGTGGCAGTGGAAGTGGTGGCAATAAAGATCCTGGCTCAGGCTCGGGCGTAACGGCTCGTGCAGTTGCGTAGAAGCAAGTTCTTGTTTCCTTCCAAGTAAACCTGCGGTAAGTACCTAATTTGCTTCCCATTTATGAGTCCCACAACTCATAAAAGATTAGATGATCGTAGCCAGAAACAGACTTTAAACTATTTTGAGCAAATAGAGTTGTCTATAAATCAATACTGAAGACATGACCAGTACAGATATAATGGTACTCAACTTCAAACATTGTAGTTGTGAGCATACACACTCTAGGTTCCGGCATTCATCTCATTTTTAAAACCGTTTCTCTGGGCATAAGCTGTGCCGCAAATGTATTTGATTTACAGCCAAAAAATTGCCAATGAATCTCTCCTCAAAGCTCATCTAATAATAATAAAGCTTTCATGGAGCCAAAAATAGCCATTCTTTATTTGAGACTTATTGATGGCTTGAGAAAAAAATGGTAAGCTCAGGAGAATTTTTTATGGTGTAGTCATTCATAAACAAAAATCTAGCTGCGTGATCATAAAAATACTTTTCCACATGAAACTAGTGCATAACTCCATATATATAGTAGCTTTCATGAAGAAAAACGAGCCCAGTATACGTTTTTTCCTCCGCAACTACTCCCAACGAAACTTCGGCAAAAAAAAACGATGTTTTTATCAATGCAGCTGTGCATCCATGAATTTTTCCGGAATGTGTGTTGACTTGTTGTGTTGTAGGAAATCAACAACAAAACCACCACTGACAATATTTCAGAGACATTTATGAGCATGAACTTCCCATTCATTTTAAAAAACTAAGGGAAATTTTTAGTGGTTTACAATTAGAATTATTGTAGTAGATAGATAAAACCTCGGATGAATATGTCTGTGACACAATGCAATGAAAAGAAACTAATAGCCAGAAAATGGGATTCCTACTTCCGTAAAACACGTAGAGTGTAAGTAAATGAAGAGGTTATTTAAGAGGAAATATGATTTGTGCATAAATTTATGTCTACGAAAATTGAGTCGGTCGTAAACTTTCAATTTCTGGCACGACTCCATTTTATCCCACGAAATGCAATAATGCAATTTTAATAAGGCAGAAGGCACCCTTTTTAGCAAAAGCAGAAAGAAAAAAATATAATCATTGACTTTGTTTGCAAACTATTTCATAATAGAAACACCATATTTTTGCTATTGAGCAACAGGAAATCTGAGCCATGGCCGGTTATGAGAATGTTTTTTGTAGCGTTGATAAAAAAAACTACCTAATTTCAAATATTTTTGGTATATTTAAAGGGAACTTGTGACGGTGGGAGAACAAACTGCTGTGTGGCAACTCGTGGGAGTCGAACAATCTTCCCAGATGAAGGAGGAAATAGGGGAAGCTCATCAACAAAATCAGTGACCCGTTCCCAAATACGGCGAGCCCTTTTCAAAAACATTGTGAGAGGCTCTGGCTCCTTAATAGATGACACAATCGATCTCGTTCTTCATCCCTTCCTCACGAAAGAAGATCAACTCAAAGTTGCAACCAGAGTTTTGAGCGATGATTAGTCAAACAAAAGATGCTTTCATAGAACAAAACTGGGAATAATAGTTCAGCTTTCATTTCCATCTTAGCTAATGAATCGAACTTCACAATTGTTCTTTTGAACTAATAAGGTTTAGTTATGTTATATGGGATGAGAGTTGGTATGGTTGGGTGTCACGCTAGCTTAATCATGTTATTCCAAGAACTGGCAGAGAACAAGGGGAAGGAATGTCTTGTTATGTAATTTGTTTGACGTGACGCATCACTGTTTATTTATTTTTCTTCTTTGTGAGCCTGTCATGTGAGAATTTCCTCCGACTTTTCGCCTCTGTCTTCTCTACATCCTCTCGGTCTTTCGGTTCTTTCTGCACCTAGCTTCATTTTAATGAGGCTTGCTATTATGAAAATCTGCATACCTTTTTTCTGACTGTTTGGGTTGTGGGTAATGTAGGTTGTCAAATTATTAAAGAATGTATTATACATAGGATGTACTATTAATTAATCCTTGTTCTTCCTTAACTCATGGCATGTGCGCATCAATAGGGATGGAATGTACAATATTTTATGTTATGTTATATAATATGCGATGCTGATGCGATTTGTGTATGGATAGGTTAGGTTGTTTTTTATAATTAATGCTGACACACAGAATAAAAGTCACAAAACATAAATCTTACTTACCAATTGTGGTAATCACTACGATTGAATAAAACAATGCTCCTGAAAATGTCCACTGTTGAGTATCCTCATTTTCTGAGCCATCCCAGCCACCTTTTTTCATTGCTCTGATGAGAGCTGTTTCGAAATCCTGGCGTTAATTTGAACAAAAAACATACAATCAAATATTGTACGCGTAACAAACGAACTAAACCGTTTGGGTATTAATTGTAGTATAGTTTGGAATCTACGTCATGCATACCTGAAGCCTTTCGGTTGTGTTTTTCAGCCAAATATTCGGAATAATGACATCTGCATTTTTTGTCATAACCCACAAGTGATGCGTTACAGCTTCCCTCACTTTTGTCATGTTTCTTTTCACCTTGATTGATCAAAAGTATGATTGTTTGTCACCTTGATTTGTTTGCCAGTTAACATGGCTCAAAAGATAAGAATAATTCGTGATCTAAGATCTAACTCACCTGGATTTCATGCGAGGATTCCAGTGCTTCAAAAGTGAAAGCACCCATGATGCAATATCCAACAACGAGTGATATCAGCCCAACATGAGACAACAAAAAGGTTGTCACCTGCTTACAAGCTGACATACACCTTGCGCACTTTCCTTTCTGATTTGCTTCCTCATCCTCCTCATCATTCACGTCGTCGTCATCATGAATATGATGAGGAACATCAATACTCAACCCCCTCCTTCTGGCCAGGTCACTCATTCGACCTGCCGAACTTCCTCCACCACCCGCCCCACTACCACTACCACTTCTACTCATTCTTAAGATATGAATTTTGCTACCGTATTTAACACACTAACACTTTAAATGGGTAATTCTCACATTGCCCCAGAGGTTACAAGTAAATTATATTGTGCAACTACATTGTGACTTCCGTTGTGTCTTTCCTGACACAAAAATGATATTACATCTTGTAAAAAGATAAGAAGCTTTTGCTTACGCAATTTACATATTGTGAATTAGTCAACGTTATCAAACGATGAGTTTACGACGCCTCTTTTTAGATATGAAAATGAACGAAGAACGGACCAAATGGCAAAACGGATGGGTTACTAGATAAGAGTGCTAGTATTCCTGCTCGGGAACACATGTGTGGCGAAATGAAATTAGAAATGTGAGAAATGCACTTGGTTCGTTGCTTTGCCCGCATTAGCCCGATTTGTGTTGGAACAAGCTTAGTCAAACACTCACCACGATCAGCATCATAAACCCAACATCTAGTACACTTTTAAATCATAACACAACTTCTTATTTTCAGGCTGATTTTTCATATATATCTAAAAGGGATGGTCTAATAGCTATTCAGTATTAAAATACTTATAATAATAAAGTAGTGTTCTTATCATGACTATGAGTGCAGTTTTTGTGAGGCTGCGCTGCCGGATAGTCGGTTATTTAATAATATCTATAGTAAGTCAATCGCTTATGACAAATATTTCGATCGTACGTCTCTTTATTTTATAGGCTGACTAGTTAATGTATTTTCCGTAGTTTCGAGGTGGATCGTGTAATCGTAAGTTAATAAGAATTTTTTCCATTGTAAGGAGATTGAAGGGATTAGGGACATAAATATTATAGTTTTCTAGCGCTTAAGAAACATGTCCACATTTTGTCACTTGTCATTTTTCCTTGCAAATGAAATTCTCATGTCAAATCTAGAGTCAGATGCAATTACTGACTTGAGGCAGAAGCTCACTTTGAGTACGATCGTAAAATGTGGAATGGAATAAGCTAAATTGAAGAGACTTTTAGAATTCTGATGGTGGATGGAACATGGTTGTGATTAAAACCAAAAGTTTTAGCTGTTGGTAGCCTGTCAACATTTCCAGTGTCATGTTGATTTCTCTCGCCGCCTTTCTTTGGTAAAGTTGCCAAAACTGTAGATTAAGTCTGTCAAAGCTGGCACGCTGCAGTCAACCGTGTATGAGACCAATATTTCTATGTAAAGATATCATAAACCTGGTCTTGTGCAGATTTAAAAATGGGTGGGCGACCTGTACTGGGTGGTTGATTAGTGCTGTTGAATCTGAGAGTGTAATATTTTTGCATTAAGAAATAAACCTGATTTCAAATCAATGGCGTGGTTCATGCAATTTTATACTGTGCGCTTTATTAACTGCTAGTTCAGTATTAATGCCTGGAAGTTGTAGTTAGTTGTAGCTTGTATGATCTATCATAATCATATTACACTCATTGTCATGAACCATTTTCACTAACAAAATGATTTTATGCATATACTGTGACAAAATGATGTTTCCTGTAAATTTATTTTATCGAGTTGTATAATTTATCAAGCTCTTTAAGAATGAAAATCCCTGATCTCTCAATTATATGAATACTTGTACTACATAGAACTTATATTTAAAGCCGCACAGATATGTATCTGTACGACTGCGTGACATTACATTTGAATTTAATTTGCTGTTTGTTCTTGAAAACGTGTTTTGAGAATGAATGTCACTGTCATGTATACAAAGTTAAATATTTTCTGTTCAGCAACAAAAGCTTCCAATTCAGTCGCGATTTCAACGCTGTCAAAAATACAGGATTAAATGACATTTCACCTCATGAAATGCATTGTGTTGTCTTTTAAAATGCACAGGACTCAAAACAACTTAGCAAAAGTAGATTCAAGTACAACAACGACAGATTAAACTGCATCAGGTCGCCCCAAGTCCATATCTTGACACATGTTGTGTAGTTCTTCTACGCTTTGATGCAGCTTGCCTCCCAAGGAGCGAATATCTGAATATACCGACAAGCGGATCCTTTTCGTTTATGCTATCACATACCTTTTGTGTTGTGGATGCGAACGGGTGAATTTAGCTGAAGAAGCATAGTTTTGAAAGTGTCAATTTACCTGTTTCTCTCATCAAATTAATTAACATTTTTGGTTTTACATCAGCTGCCAGCTGGTGACTTTGTCGTTTGTTGTGGAAAAGTATTGGGGTCATCCCCTTGAAAAGCTACAAAAATGGTAAGTGAAAAAGCAGTTTCTAAATTATTGGTTTTAATATTATTATGTAATGCGAAGGAAGGATGATGATTAATGATGATTTAATTTTCAATTTTATAGACGATCAGCAAGAATAATAAGATGATGCAGCACATCAACTTCCGGATTCGGGTACAGCTGCAAGATTCTCGAACTTTCATAGGCACATTTAAAGGTATTGAAGGAAAAATTAACTTGGTTTTTAAATTTCTCCTTTTGAAAAAATTATTGGCTTCTGGTTGACTTGAGCTAAATGTTTGTATTTTTTGTTGATTTTTCAGCTTTTGATAAGCATATGAATCTAATTTTGGGAGATTGTGAAGAATTTCGTAAGATAAAAGCGAAAGGAAAGGCTGGGAGTGAAAAAGAAGAGAAGAGGACGCTTGGTTTCGTTTTGCTGAGAGGAGAAGGCATTGTTTCGATTACAGTTGAAGGTAAAAAAACATTTTATGTTGATAATTAAGACACTATGTCACGTTTTCCAGGTTGTGCTTAATGATGACAACTTTAAATGAAGTTTTGATGATTTTTATTCCAATTTTTTTCTGAACACCCACGAAAAGATACCTTAAATTTAAGTATGCTTGAAATAATTATGGGCATATTAAAAATTTGTTGCTTTGCCTCATTTAACAGGACCACCACCACCAGATGAAGGTCTTCCAAGAGTGCCCATTCCTGGAGCTATTCCCGGACCAGGATTCGGACGTGCTGCTGGGCGAGGTATGCCTGTTCCACCACCAGGCCCAGTTCCACCTGGCTTGCAAGGACCTGTCCGAGGTATGTGAATTTAAGTTGTTGTTTTCCATAATTTCTATTGAAGTTTTACTACAACATGGTATGGAAATTTGTAGGAGTTGGAGGGCCGTCTGCTCAAATGATGGCGCCGACAAGAGCTGCTGCTCCTTCGGTTGCAGCCCCACCCCAACTTCGACCTCCTTCAGTTCCAACATCAGCACCTCCAGGTGCCCCACCACCCCACAATGGCTCGCCCTGGCGCACCACCAGGAATGCCAGGACTTCCTCCGGGTCTTCCACCAGGTCATAATTTTATTTTAATACGATTGCTTCCAAAATTATTCGAATTTGCACATTGCTTTGAAAGTAGTTGAATAATTTTGCCTTTTGAAAATAGGTGTTCCACCAGGTATGCCCCCAGGTATGATGGGCGCAGGAGTTCCTGCCGGTCCTCCAGGAATGCCACCTATGCGAGGTCCACCACCAGGTCTTATGAGAGGAGGTAAAATTATTGTCTTTAATTTACGTTTCGTTTTGTGATGTTATGTAAGCTCAGTGTTTTAACGTTCATGCTTTCAATTACAGTTCCACCACCACCAGGAAGACCACCATTCTAAATGATGATACTGGCTGGATTATGGAACTACCTTATGGATAATATGAAAAATGTTATGAGAATTGTGCAACGGAATGCTGTTGGAAAGAGGAACACATGTTATTTTAAGTAATCGTTTAGAGTTAATTACTTAGCATTTAACGGATGATTTTTTGTATGATTCTTGATGTTTATCCTATCTTGATGAACTTATTCTTAAATTAAAAAACGATGGAGTGAAATACAAAACATCACTGTACTTTTTATTCCAAATCTTTTATAAAAATATTATTCTTATCATTAACATAACATAACATCATCACACTAATGAAAATGCTCCGTTCTCTTTTTGTAAAAGTGAGGAGCTAGTTCCTCTAACCATTCAGGTTTCACCACAGTTAAATCTCTAATATAAATTTGTGAGGTGTGTATAATTTCAGAAAACAAAAGATACTGAGCTTGTGGCAAAGCGTACAAAACAGAAGTTGGATGAGGATACACAACCAAATCTCCTCGAACAGTTCTATAATACCCTGAATGATGAAGATAAACAGCATTGGGAAAGAAACCTGAAGAAATGCACTTCATAATCGGCTCTAAATTTCCTTTACATGACTCTAGAGGTATTTCAAATCTTTTGAGCATTTTTACCATCTGCTTTTTCATCTCAGCAGCTCTCCTCAACCTTTTGAAATGTAGATAATTCTGATTACAAAAATGCTTCGTACTCCCAGCTTTAACAAATGCTGTGTAAACATTCAGCAAAGTAATCAAATCCCCTTCTTCAACTTCAAATTTTCTTTTCACTGCCCTGGCTCGAATAGCTGCTTGTCCATATGGAAGTTGGAATACATTTTCAACTTGCAGCATGGCAGCAATAGTAGTTATCTCATCGGAACAACCAAAATCTCCGGACACCAGCAGCATTTTGGAGTAACAGGGTGGAAGTGGGAATTCTGCCATTCTTTCTCCTAAAGGTGATGTCAAACCTCCACTCGCTGTCCAAACGCTCCCAGTGCAAGAGAGGACTTCGACACTGACAGCCAAGTTTTGGTTGTCGGGTAGGTTTTTTTTTTTATTCTTTATATATATATTCGTATCTATTTAGTGTTATCATTTATTTTCTTTCTTATATTATTCTCATATTATATTCTCTATTATCATTCACATCTTATATCTCTTTTATATTATTTCATTTATTTTCTCTTTTCATATTTTTATCTGTAATGGTCTTTTGTTTATTTAATTTTTCTTTCCCTTTGGTTTTTTCTTTTTATTCTTATTTCTCATTCTCTTTCTATCTCATCTTTTTCTCTATTTATCTTGTATTAGTATTATTTTCTATGAGCAGATCCTATGTTGTGATTTTGTTTTTCTTTATTATATGATCTATATCTCTATATACGCTATTTTACTAATTCTTCACATATTTCTTTTTTTTTATTATATCGTATATCCTCTGATATTATAAGTTCTGCTATTTATTTTTTGTTTTTTTGTCTCATCTCACTACTTTTCTATCCTTTTATTTTTTTTTATTTTCTAAATCATTTTTCCTATTATTTCTTATCTTTTGTTTTATTTATTATATTTCTCCTATACATGGAAGTTGGGGTAAGCAGTCTAGCAAACTTTTTTGCTGCACCGAAGGGATTTTGGAGCGTGGTTGTTTCAGCAGAGGAATTGCGATGATCACTTCTTCTTGTCCAGTAGAAAACGGCTAGAAGTCGAGCCTGGTTTCCTTCCTCTCGTAATGAATTGCGAATCACGGTCTTAACGGCGTCCTGGAACGGAATAAGTCCAGGAACTGGGTCAAACTGGCATAGCAAGGATTCCAAATCGATGAGACCCTTGCCACTTGGCACGCTCAGAACACCAGGATGTGTCATCGCTTGCTTTTTGTAAGCTTTGTCACGGGTGAATAAAAAATGTTTTAATTTCTTCGCAGGTCCATTGTTGGCTGAATGAGACAGACTGGATTAGCTTGCAAAGTTCTTCCGTGTTTCTTTCAGAATCTTTCCAACGGAGTCCCAGCAAAATACACTAGTGACGGGTTCGCTCATGAACCTCTCCAGCAGGATGATAACGCAGGGTATACTGAGCGGAGAGTAGGGGAATGCTCCAGAGCATTCACCGATATCAGAGAAGTTCGGCTGCGGAGTGCAGGGGGGTATTTCAGCTTGGTTCGCTGTCGTATTCAGAACCTCTCGTCAGAACCTCAATGGGCGTAACCAACTTCATCCCCAAGAGATGGCACCAGTTTCATCGAGCAACCCGGACTGGCCAAGGGATGGGGGGGTAGCAGCAGACTATTCTGGGTCGCGGTTGGGACCCCAATCATGAGGTTCGGGTCTGGTTTGGTTGGGGCCATCGCCGGCCCGATCCTGCTCCACCAGGGAGTAGGCTGTGGGAACCGGTGGGGTGTCTTTCGCTAGGCTGAGGAGAAATATTAAGAAGTACATACAATAAAGTTGAGTTAAACATATCCACTTCAAATGTATTACTGTCGACTTCATAACTTTGCTCATAGAATCTACTGTACAAGCACTTTCGTCAACCTGTTTCTCCGAACCAACACCAAAGTTTGATACTTTTCCAAAAGATAAATTATGTGATCCCGATTCTGATAAATTGGAAGTTTCTTCTTTTGTTGATCCAGTGACAATGAATAGTAAGGATTGTAGACAAAGGTAGTGGCACTAATTGGATCCACGTCAGGTTTATCTTGCTCCCATGTAGCGTCATCGTCATCAGATGGCTTCAGAAACTTTAATTTCGGACGACTTTCACTGCTTCCATGATGCGAAGACATGGTATTCAGTTTTACTGCACAGATTCCAACCTGATATGAAGACTAAAAACAGTACAATAAATGTAACGGAGGCTTCACACATCACCGATGCGTGTAAGTACGTATGCCTCGGGAGAAGTCGTTTGGCGTAATCTGTGGTGAATTAAATTACGAAGAGTCTGGTTGTGTACCCGAAAGACAAGTGAGAGAACGCAGGGATATGGAGCATAAGAAGAGGTATCATTTCTGCGAATTTGCAAGAGCGCTTCCCACGAATGTTGTTGTTTTTATGACTTGATATGATGCGTCCTGCGAGTAGCAAGAAACTGCTGATGATCATGTGAGAAGTAGAAATGGTTTTGGCTGTACGCACATTTTTTGTTTGTTGCATTTTGACATTTATGTACATTCCAAGCCGGATACAATTTTATATTCCTTGCGAAGCAGTCGGGTAAAACCCAAGTTCGTCATTGTCTGAAAAATAGATGTGCTGAAGCATCATGGCATCTCGAGCTGGATTAGAGCTAGTTCAAAAGATGATGGCTCAAAGGATAAGTTCTGGATGTATTGATCAACTCCTTTTAAATAAAGTAACGATTGAAGTAAAGAATTTTTTAAACAAGCCTGCTTGACACTTGAATAATTTGTGTTATTTTCATTTACAGGTTAAGGTAACTAGTGTTGGGGAGGGTACTTTAACAGCAGTTATGACAGTTGAGAAGGAGCATGCGAACATTGGTGGTACTTTGCATGGGGCAATGAGTACTTATCTTGTTGACGCCATGTCCACCCTGACATTAGCTACCTGTCCCGGAGTGAAAAATGTCGGAGTTAGTCTCAATATTAATATGACGTAAGCAATAATTTTATGATAATAATACTTTGCGCATTGGAAAAGGCAATGGTCCTATGTATTCAAAGATATTACCAGACCTCAGTATGCGTTTTAAATTTTACTTCAGGTTTATGAAAGGAGCCGCAATCGGGCAAGAAATTGAAATACGGTCGAGAGCGGATAAAGCAGGTGGTAAATTGGCTTTCCTTTCAGTTGACATCGTTGACAAAATCACGGGAGAACTCTTGGCTAGGGGCAGCCATACAAAATATACAGCGATTAGTACAACAGAAAAAAATATACCACGGTAGAAGTGCCTAATCAACTGTTAAATATGACTGTTTTATTAAATATCTTTACAGTATCTTTATTTAGTTATCAACACTGCAGGTAGCCTTAGTTTGAACAATTTATATAATATGTGAATGTGTGTTTCTGGTACATTGAAAAGTCACAGAATAAAAGTTTTTCTCTCTGAAATATTTGTGCTGCCATTTTGTTTTAAGTTTATATCTAAAATATTCTAAATTCAATTGCACAGTTTATTGAGAATGGCAAATTGCCGACTGTTTGTACACCACACGTTCCAGAATAATTGGCAAGTCTTGGCCCCTTCGTTCTTGTAGATTTTTATTGCAAAATTTGTTGTCAAATTTTGGGGGAATGTGAGAATCATGATAATTAAATGCCGTAAATGTTGAACTCATTAAAAATTATTTCTCTCAAATTGTGGTTTAACATTAATTCACGAAAACTCTCGGTGTAAACAACTAACTTAACGGAACTCCTCTCTCCCCTTAATTAATGAATTCATTCGATGGTTTTGGTTTTATCAAATTGTTTATTATTTGTTTGAATTTGAGGGCTGCTTGTTATTATGTGTCATATGTCCACATTGAACTAACGATTCACTTTTTAAGGTATTCTGAATTCAAATGCATGGTTTATATAGAATTCATGTTGCAGTTTCGAGCGGCAGGATGAGATGAACAAAAACGGCTTTTCGAACAAATATTACCCAGTTTTGTACTTGTGTAGCATTAAGCATCAGTTCTCAATAAATCTACTAAATGGACTAAAATGATTAATTACCTTTTGCTCATTGAAAAAAATATTATGACCTTGAGTAATACTGTTGTCCCGCAAGTTCAATTACCTAAGGAGAGTCATTTGCTCACCGAAACTGTAAAGTTGATGCAAAATATGCAGAATTCCGGGACAAGAACCAAAAGATTTATTAAATCTATGATTAATTCGTCCAGCCGGTCTCTGACGTCTGAACTTCACCGTGAAGGCTCGATTTGGCTAATTGTGGATGTGGCTCATATTCCTGGTAGGAATATTGAAGTTGCTGCAAAGTGTGTGGACCAAGCCGGAAATAATTGCTGACCATCCCTTGAAGAAGCCCAGTGGTCCTTCGTTCTTGTAGATTTTTACTCCACAATCAAGCAGATTTTTGTAAATTAGTCCTAATTGGGGAATTGTGAGAATCATGAAAATTGTTAACAATTAATATTTTCTAACGTTTTTACTTATTGTAATTTTACCCTTTCCACTTGCATCTACACCCTGATTGTAAATCGTGTTGACATAAGGTCAAATGGAGCCATAACAAAGGTATACATGATAAGATACTGCAAGAAGCTCATATGGTACTTCATGTTTCTGATAAGAATCAATCAATCAATCATCATAATATGCAAATTGCACATTGCTTCACAGTGGTTTCTTGAAAGTTTACGAAAATAATGTCGAAAAGAGCCTTGAATTTATAATAAATGTGCAGGCAATGTGAATTTTATTTTAAATACTTCGTTACACTAATTTCACTAATAATAACTACGCTTTGATATCTTGCAATTATTACAATGCTTAAAATGCACCTTATTCCCAAATCTTCTTGCTCAGAAACGTTTCCGATTGTCATAATTCCGTAATGCTGCTTCTCGTTTAATAACAAGAATTCTTAAATTTTCAGTACGTAAGGAGCAGAATTCATTAGCCACGATATGCATTCCTGTGAACTTTTAAATTTATACGTTCTACTAGGTCAGAGTTACGAATATTTGAATCAAACGAAATAAGTATTTGACCAATCAACCAATCACGTATAGTGGAAACCACTACAATAACGGAATGTAATTTACATCAAACACTAGTTGCGAATAAACTAGTAAGTAGTATCTGTATATTCCAGTTCCAAGCTACGATTTGCGTTGAGGTTGTTTTCGAAGAAGAATTTCAACCAAACCCACTTTAATAGCAAGATAGGAATATTTCTTGAGACGGAAATATAAACTGTTAGAATTTATTGAATTGTTTTTAAATTTTGGAGAGAAATAAAAACTGTTAGAATTTATTCAACTGTTTATAAACCAAACATCAGTAATTTCAGTTATCAGTTTGAAGGTGAAGGTTAATTAAATTAATCTTGAATTTATTGAATATATATTTGCGATCAATTCACAAGTGGTAGCTAATAAAATAATTAATAAACTTATTTGTGAGTCACAGGGCGTGGATTTGCAACATGGAACCCAATTTTGCCGACCAAATTCAGCAGCTTCTGGACCAAATGAACTGGTTGGGTGATCCGGAGTTGGAAGAAAATACGAGCGATTATGACTCCATAGATGGGAATGATTCGGACTCTGGCTTCGTTTTCGTTTACATATTTAGCCCACCGGAAGCTACTGAAGAACTCAATTCAAACGGTCAGGAAGATAACAGCCAGAGGGAACAAGCAGACCATTCAGCGGAACCGGCCCCTAATCATTTGGAAATGATTGAGGAAAATGAAGACATTCGAAATCGACTGGCCTGTCCAATTTGCGACAACCTTGTGCTTTCACCAGTAACGCTCTGCAGAACCTGTGGCCATGCTGTATGCACAAACTGTAAGGCAGCTCATAAATCTTGTCCAACATGCATCGGAGTGTTGAAGCCAGGAAGCCTTTTCGTGGAGAAGATTTTGAACTTATGCCTGGTCAAGTGCAAGTTCACAGACTTTGGCTGCACGGTCATCTTATCAGGAAGAGAGCTGTTGGTGCATCACAAATCTTGCGAGTTCGGGTTAGAAACATTTAAAATTATTTTCTTTTCTTCGACATTTTTTAAATCAATTGAATTGTGTATTGATGTTTTGTGCCCTATTTTTAGACATTTGGAATGCCTAAAATGTGACGAGAAAGTTCCAAATGAGCTATTCCTGGAGCATTTAAGAAGTGTCGAGAAGATGGAGCCCCACAATGTCAACGAGTTCAGATTCCATTACAACATAACAGAGGAGGATCTAGCTACTTCTGCAAGGCCTTCAGGTGGTTCTGGTAAGTCAGATGCACAAAAATGTTATAGGAGTGAATTTATTTTTTCAATGGCCTGCATCAATACATTACATTTCTTTAATGAGTTGTTATTTGCATCATTCATAGGGAAAAAGCTATCAACTTGGGAGCCCTGTTGGTTGCACTGCCACAACACAGATTTTTTCTGCTTCCTGGATCATTTGGCACCAGAATGGTGGATTTCTGTCGGAGCTTTTGAACCCCTGGACGTTTGCAACGAGTTTAAGTGCTCTATCAAGGTACAGAATCAAGAGCTCGGGATGGAATTGGAATATGTGGGGAATGTCCACTCCATTCGGACTTCGCGAAAAGATGTATTCAAGTCTGGCCAATTTCTCCTACTGGTGAAACAGAGTTTGAAGAATTTCCTTATCCAAGGTAAAATCAGTGTGCTTGTTCGCATAGACAGTAACTATGAAGAACCGAACGATTCCAAAGAAGAATCAGTGGAACCAACCACATCATCACGAGCGGAGCAAGTATCCAGGAATCGGCGAAACCCAAGAAACCGTGTAGACCCAAATCCGGAATTCATTACCCACATGCATTTAATCCTCCCGGATGACGGATCGCCTTTATTTATACCAATCCCAAGGTTTGGTGGAGGGTTGGATTTGCCATAAGAGTATGATGATTTACGTACCGTGTAACTATTTTGAGACCAACTAGTGCTGGTAGTACGCTTCAGATAATGATATTAAAGAATGAAGAGGTTGGATTAGTGCGTTCCAGTTCTTCGAGCAACGTAATGTAATAGTTATATAGTTGGTAGTAAGCGAGAAAATAGAAAAGATGATTATTGTTAAAAGAGTGGAGTCTAATTTTAAGCGATTGTAGATTATATAGGAGTTAATTGTTATTATACGAATGGTTTAAATGTGCGTTAACAAACACATACGATTTATGAAGATGTATTAATGAATAAATACTGTCAAACCTCAAATTTTGTACGCGATTGGAACAGAAGTATCCCTTTCCAGAACTTATTTTGGATCCTCATTTGCGACAGCAATACATATGCGTATAGATGTTATGTATACACAAATATTTAGCAGGTAGATAAATATTCAGTGTAAAATGGACAATTTCAAGGTCGTGACTCCATGACTCAGAATTAAAACTGTAGCATACTCAACAAACCTTAGTCTTGGATGCATTAATAGTTTTACTCTATTTTTCTGACCTCGTTTGCGTGTCATAAGAGATCATTGCTTTTTTAAACAGATATCTGCATCTGTCTGAACAAGTTTGGGAAATCAGTTACATATTATGTACAATGAAGAAAGTCACAATTTCAAATAGTCAGTATTGTTGTAACAAAAAATCAAAGAATTTAGTTCTTAAATATTTAGGTCTGCTTGTCCGCAATGCAATATCTGAGCTCAACCGTGAAGACTGAACCGAGCTAGTTTTGGATGCTCAAGCTCATACTCATGATAAGAATAGCGGAGTTGTTCCCAAAACACTAAAGACAACAGAGTGTGCGGCCCCAACCGGAAGTAGTTTGCTGTCCATCCTTTGAAGAAGCCGCGGGGTCCTTCCTTCTTGTAAATTTTTACTCCACAATCCATCAAGTTTTTGTACAGTAGTCCTAATTAAGAATCATTCGTGAGCATTTGGGAACAGATACGAAACAGATACTTTTTATATAATTATTTTAAAAATCATTTTTCACCTTTTCCATTTGCATCAACACCTTGATTGTAGAATCGTGTTGACATCAAGTCAAATGGAGCCATCGCAAAGGAAACAAAAAGACCTGCTATCATGCTTGCGCAAAAGGGATTCATGAAACTTCCTTCTTTGAAAATATGTTTCGATTTTACAAACTCTGAAATTAAAGTCATCACAAATCTGTTTAACACCAAAATCAAGTTTTGGGGTGTAATGAGACAAAAACATTTTGATCATTATTTCCAAACCTAATGTCTTTTCGAATGTTGGTATTTGTACGGCAGATGCAACAACAAGTCTAGGAAGAGAGCCTGTAGTTCCCCTCCAAAATCCTAAGACTCCAAACTTTCGATAAATTTCTCCGAATGCTGGCATCATTCTTGTGTGCTTATGTTGCTGTCAGCATTGAATAATTAAAGTTGTCATAATTATTTTTTAGCAGTAATAGCTAAACACAAAACTCGACACGAAAACTCATTGGAACCTACCTGACCAACTGCTATCGATGTGTCATTTGCTCTCGATTGCAACTGTGTTTTTACCTGAAAATAAGAAGCAGTTTGAAATTGATTTCTGGAACTTTCAGCTAATTTATCATTTAAAAAATAAAAACCTGCTTACAAGAAAAAGAGGTGAACCTACAACTCCTGCAACAATACCTGCTGCGGAAGCTACAAGAGCACTACGAAGAACATTTGTATGTCCATCTTTATTTCTCGTTAGCCCCATTTCAGATCCAAGGTGGTAAAGGCCAAGTCGTGTGCCGTTCATGACCCATTGGTACCAGAGGGCTGGAACAAGGCCTTTCTGTAGAGCTACTAAACCATCCTTGGCACCTATCGTATAGGCTGCGTGGAATACATTCCTGACACGAATAATATTCAATTAGTTTACCGAATTCCAACATGTTTGAATAAGCGACTTGGCTGTTTAGCTTACTTGTAATGGACTGAATAATTTCCTTTCGCTTGGAGCTCCCCTTGCAGTTGCATCCGGATCTTGACCACCTCCAAGGGATTCGAAAAGAATCCAGCTCCTACTGCGGCTACTCCTCCCAACACTAATTCCATCTTTGATTGGTTTTCAAATTGGAAAAATGTTGTTAACGAAAATGAGATGTCAGTTTTTCGTGGAAGAGAAACTACCAGTGTGATGGAGCAATCTTAAACACACGCATTGTCCTTACGGGACAAGAGTACTACGTAAAGTAATATAAAATGGACACTCCTTGGTGGTTTTATATGGGGCACCCGAAGGTGGGTCGGCGGATGACGTGAATGAAGAATACATAAACGAAAAACAATTTACTACTGCATATGAAATTATAGTTAGCAGCAAGACTCAATTTAATCTGGAGGAAGGAACAATTAAAACATCTTAACAAGATCGTTTTTGTGTGTGGTTTCATTAGTTCATCAAATTGTGGTACCTAACTATCTATCTACCTGGATGGTGAATCGTACTGATGCTTCGAAAGGTAAATTTCAGTTAGCGGCAACTTGCTAAATGGTTTTCAGTCGTCGTTCTCAAAATCTGAGCAGCAAAGCGAGCTCTTTGTATCGCAATATAAACCCAGTAGCAAAAGTTGCTTGTAAGTGAATTTTACATGCTAACAGTTTTTAAATCGATGATAAAAGCTAACAGCAAACGTAATTCTGATTTTGAGTTCATTGTGGACAACGATGCTAATTTGTTCCCCATATGATATCATGTTTTTTAACGTTAGGCCCCAGATCTCCAAACGTCACCAGAAGCTCAATATCTGAATGTTTGAAATAATGGAATTGGTAATGAGACAGATACTGGATGAAGAACGAGTTAGATAGAATAAACTATTGCATTTGTTTCAGTTAGCCGTAAACACCTGTCACACCACCTCACACGAGTAAGCATTTAGTAACCTATTTGACCTATTGACGGATAAATGGCCCACAATTTTATTCATGCCTACAAAGTAGAAGAAATTCCACAATTTTGGTATGCGTGCAATGTGAATTTAAAGTATATAAATCACAATAAATTCAGTAAATTAAGGTAATTTGTTTAAATACTCATTCTGATTAAAAAAAATTATTATGAAACATTAGACCGATACTATTTTAGTAACCTTTTGTACACTCGGGTATACGCACCTACATATTCGTTGTCAATAAAATTTATAGCGTGAGTTACTGCAAGGTCGTTTATTTGCTACATATTTATTTATTTCAATTCAAAGTTTAATCTTTTACAAAGTAATGGTTTGTTTGCATAATATATCTAAAATTACTACAACTAACTCCCAATATTTAGGAGACATAATGCGTTTTATTGTTCTTGTAATACTGGCTGTAATAGTTTATAACAAAATTAACTGAAGAAGTACATTGCAAGTTGCAGCAATCCAGTGAAATTCTTTTTTTTACGTAATACGCATTACACAAACAAAATTACTACAGATTACTACTTAAGTCGGTTAGCACTGCTGTTAGCGTTCCTCTCCCAAAATTCAGCATCTTTTAATTCTTGTGGCCATCTGTTAAAGCTACACAAACAGAATAAAGCTGCATAGGTACGTATAGATAATCTAACTTTCCCTTTGAACTTTTTAGATACAAATTGACGAAGTATTATTATAAGACACTATTCACAAGACAAATTTAATTCGACTAGGATATCTCCTTGTTCAAATACCAGACTTTGTGTTGAATTTTAGAGGTTAACTTATTCACAGTGCTATGCAATGCACTATCTGATTCATATACTTGTTCACATCCTGGCTTATTTCATATTTCCGAGCTTAAAGATGAATATAAGCCTTAACAATTGACAGACGATAAATTCGTTGCTTTCTGAGTATTGAAAATAAAATTGTGTCCACAGAATTTTCAGCTATTCTTTTGAACTAACATTGATTTACATCCTTAAGTAATTTCAGACTCCATGATTATTATTGCAAACCAAGTTTAGTTTAAAAATTAAACTAGCTAAGTATTTCAATAATTAAGAACTAGCTCGTTGTTCATACATCTTGTGATGGTGCTTGAGTCTGTCCCAGAAAACAAGCAGCAACAGCGTGTGCGGCCCAAGCCGGAAGTAGTTTGCTGTCCATCCCTTGTAGAATCCCATGAAACCTTCCTCAAGATGAATTTTGCGAATACAGTCGAACAATGATTTGTAAAGTATTCCTGAAATTTTCATATCAAACCAAACCATTAGTTTCTAACATACAATAAAATTCTGATGCTTTGAAACAATTCAGCCGGTTTTGGCGAATGAAAAAAAAGAGTTTTTGTTAACCTTTGCCTTTAGCGTCCACTCCTTGATTGTAGAATCGGGTAGCAATCAAATCAAAAGGTGACATTGAAATGGAAACGAATACTCCAGAAATCAAACTAGCACAAAATGCTGTAAGCCATGAAGTTTGTGGAAATAGCTGTAGATCGCGGACCAGTTCTAAAAATATGTAAAAGCATTAAATTAATATACTGGAAAGGTACACGTAATGAGAAAGAGTAAGAGTAAGTTGCTTATTGTAACCAATCGTACCTAATGATTTTTCGAATGTGATCATTTGTACTCCAGAAGCAACTGCAACCCTGGGAATTGCACTGGAACTTCCTCTCCAAAGGCCAAGAATGCCTTGTGTAGCATAAATGTGCTTCATTGCTTGAGTCAATCCTTTGTAAGCATGCTGATGCCCAACAGCGATAGATCTCTCATTTGCTCTCGATTGCAAATGGGTCTTGATCTAGAACAACAAATTGTCACTCATTAGTTTTATGCAATAGTTGCTAGTAACTTTCCACAGTTCCTTTTGGTCTATTGAACCCATTTAAAAATCATGCATACCAAGTAAAATGGGCTTCCCAAGACAGCTCCAATGATACCGGAAATCGCACCAGCAGTCAGACTCTTCAACGGATGAACCCCATCCCCGTTCTTCCTCCTGGTCCATCCTTGCTTTTCTGCAATTTGGTAGGTCCCCAAACGAGCTCCATTCATAACAAACTGGTACCAAAGGGCAGGGACGAGTCCTTTCTGAAGAGCAAGAAGGCCATCCTTGGACCCAATCACGTATGCAGCATGAAATGCGTTTCTGTCAAATATCATATTTCATTTCTTAGTTCAAGTTCAATAATCAACAGTTCAAAACCCAATAAATCATAATGATTCAAATGTAAACTGCAAAACAAGCACAACAGCTCCATGAAAGCAATTCAACAATTTTTTTAGCATGCGAGTGCAAAAAGCATATTGAATTGAAAAGCATAAGTACAATAAACTAAGTAAGTTAAAATGTCTTCTTGAATAAAAAAAAATGATATGGTAAAGGCAAATTCAAACTAAGTTTAAAAAATGCAATCATTTTCTGGAATTAAATTGTTATGTGATTGATGATTGATCAGGATCACTTGACCCATAATCTTGCCTTATGAATTTATTAGTTCATCATCATCATCACATCACAACAAGGTGCAGTAGAAGTAGTGGAGGAGGGTGAGCTGCGTGCTGATGATTAACTCCTTCAAAACTGTCTGGTGATGAGGCAAGGTTGACTGTGATTTTTGTTGAGAGAAGCATGATGGTTTTAATATGAACCAAACGAAAAAACACACAAATCTGAATGAACACACGAACCGAAGAACCACTACTCAACATTGAAGACGGATTTAACACAATTACATTAAATGGTCAGGATAATACAATGAATGGACATGGACGATGGACTTACAACTACACAACTCTTCAATTGAGTCAGTGGCCCATTAAGGTGCACAGGAAATTTGGAAGTCACACATATTTTCTCTAGAAACCAAACAACTGTGAAATACTTTCGCTCTAATTTTTCATCTCCAATCAATTTTTATATCAATGTCCGAAAGCATTAAACATTCATACAACATTTTAGGAACTATTGAATGAGCAACTCTTAATCTGACTGGAAACTTACCGTGATTACTGCGTGTGTAGTCAAATAACTGACTCACATCGGACCATAATCATGATCAAAGCAGTAAACATTTCAATTAGTGCCTCTCCACTAATTTGTGAAGAAAGAGGATGGTAAACTGAATTAAGCAAAGAATAGGGAACTTTGTTGACTTACTTATAATGCACAGCGTATTTTCCCTTGGCTTGGAGCTCCCCTTGCAGTTGCATCCGGATTTTGACAACTTCCAAGGGATTTGAAAAAGTGCCAGCCCCAACAGCCGCCATTCCACCGATGACCAACTCCATTTTGATTTGCAATGAACCTCTTTTTCTTTAGGTTGTGAATTGCGTGCTTTTTTTTTGAAGGTCTAGGTTAAACTAGAGCCCAGTCTTAATTAAATTCTTCTTCACACAAAAGACTTAGCTTTGTCTCAATTTTTTTTTCAGCAGATAATTAATAATAGCATCAGCTGCTAAATGCGTGTTTTCTATTTTTTGGTAGTGTAACCTTACGGCCTTCGTTTTTACAAGGTTATCAAGTTCCGAGAGACTGGTCTTAATTCAATTCACAATGTTAACTGAATGCAGTGGAGTGAGACATACAACGAAATTTCTTGAGGCGATATATTTTATACTATGAACTGTCTAGAAGATTAAAAAAATGCCAATCGCAATCTCGGTTGGTGCACTCACTCTGTAATTTTGGTCAATTATGTGTGTGTACTACTAGTATGTGTACATTTACAATTGTTGAACTCTTTTTCAGAGAATGATGTGAGATCACATGCATGCGTGTGAATGTGAAGGATACTTAAGATAAAATTTGATAGATATATACATCCACATGTAAAGGATTTCCCCCCTCATTGCAACGTGGCTTCAACTTCCCAATGTTAGTCTTATGAGACCGGTACCTATCTATCCTGCTTAGGTTCTTTTGGAGGTGAGGTGAATGATATATGTATAACATGAATGAATAGGACTTGTGATTTAATGCATCGAAAATGTGTGTAATGTGAGTCATGTAATTTTGTTGTTTTCTTAAGAAGTACTGATGTATTCGGCTATTTGATAGCGTTAACGATGATATTTTTCTGTTCCTCGAGAGCCCCTCTTGACTCAATACAATTGAGAATTGTCTATAATGATTACCTGCACTACTCACCAGATTTGCACGCTATATGCTAGTTATTGCATGAAAATTGATGGATTTCATTCCACACCACAGAGCTGTTTGGGTAATCATACCAAAATGTTGATGACTTATTGAAGTTATATAAATTCTGCATCAATACTTTCTGGTTTGAGTATTGCACAATATTATCTGCTTTTGAGGGTGTGTTTGGTTATTAAAGGCCAAAAACAGATAGTGTTAATGCTTCTGTCAACTTTTATCATCTTGACAGATTATCACGTGTTTTTTTCTTCTGATGATTGGTATAGATGACATTACATTGTAGTTCATTCATTCCGGTGGAAGTAGATGAGTGAATTAGCGTGGTAGAGTTATAATCGTTATAATTCATTTTTTATTTCATGGAAATAAGTTCTTTCCACTATAATATATTTGTAATGGATTTGCAGATAGAATAACCTAAAGACTCAAGTATGATAATGTTCTGATTGGTTTCTAGTTTATGTAAAAGTTTATGGTAAACAGTAGTAGGGGTAACAACTGAAGTAACATGAATAGTTCGGAACGCTTCGATCTCAGAACACTTTAATATGTATAAGCAAGAAGTATCAAGTATGTATTACAAAAAATGTTACTTCTAAATATTATTGGATAAGCAGGTTGGCTGGTATTTTGGAAGTGCATAAATAATTGTAAATATATTGGCATAATATTAAAAGTAATATTAATTACATCAAGCTTTGGTTTCTTTACATGTATTGAATGCACCTTATCCGGCTACAGTTCACACAAAATGAGATAACATAAACGTTTATAACTAGTACTAATAAACAAAGGGAAACTGATCTCTATATACAGCGAATTATTGTAACTCCTCTGTAAAAATGTCCGCCAATGACATTGTACATACTTCCACAGGAAATGCAAATCCATAATAATGTTTGCTGAGGAAGTTTGGTCAATACACTATGATGTGTCAGTGAACTACAATGCAGTCTGTATGCATCAATAATTAATGCTTCGTGTGCACACCCTAAAAATACCTAACTGGATAGAAACAGAACTCTACATTTCATCCATTTCATATTTAATTTAAAAGTGCATTCTTAAAGACTATCCTTCGGAAATCGATTTTTTCAGAATGTACAAATTAAGTGCAAAATCGATTGCATTTCTTGTTCATAATTAATTCGCTGGTGCTGTAAAAATGTATTCATTGCTGACGGGAAAGTAGGTGCAAAAACTATTGATTCTACCAAGAATAATGCCAGTGTCAACAGAAAGACATTCGGGGTTTTCAGTTAGCAAATGGGAGCTAAAATATCTAAGATGCCGCTATATGGCTCATCGAAATAAAGTAAGACATAGTATATATACTGCCATAATACTGTCATACGTGCATCAACGAATAAATTAGACTGGCAGTTGAGCCAGAATTATGGGATTACTTATAATTTAAGAATAATCCGCTTTTAATTACAGATTGCAGCAGCAAAGCCGGCAATTGACGCAAAGGCTCCCCCAGAAAGACCTCACGTCCGCTACAAAAAGAAAAAGGCCTTGCAAGAGGAACGGCGTCAAGTTCGAGTTGTCCAGGAAAATCTGCGGTTGTTGGATAGAACCATGAACATCATGGCTTCAACGGATATGCCCACACAATTTTCTAAAGCAAGGTCAACTTCATCAAGCAACTTATCAACTCCCACCTACTCCATTCAGCAGCAACAGGAACACCCACCAAATGATTCTTCTATAACTCTCTCATCCTCACTTGGAAACGTAGAAAAATGCAACTCATTATCATCATCATCCGCTTCTAAACGACACAATAAGTATTACGACAGACCACTAACTGCAAGGCTGAAGAGAAATAGCCACATTATCTTTCACTGGTTCATTCAGCGGTTTGGCAAATATGTGCCGTGGTGGGCGGAAATCAATTACTAGCCATGCAGCTTCTTATTCATTCAGAATTTCCAGCTATTCATTATATCTAGATCTAGAGCCACAAGGTTTTCCAATTTTCTACTACTAACTTTTCACTTTTACACAAGATGAATGAAAGAAATAATTGTATTCCTATTCTAAGAGAAAGTGTAGTACATTGCATGAATTATGGTGCTTAAGAAATGTAACCTCTGGTTGATTATCCTTGAATGAAATAGGATACGATTACTGCCTACGAGGACGCAGTGTAGATTTCCTTTTTGAATCAATAAAAAGTTTTCAGTAGCCGCGATCAAATATTATGTTTAGCTGTGTTTGACATTGACATTGAATCTTCATTTCCATATGGAGGATTTTATAACAAGTTGTTAGCATTACCTTGCGAAACTCCTTGCGCTTCAAGAAACCATTCAAATCCCTTTCAACCTATCTGTTCCATGTATGTCAAAATGTTTGTCGGGGAATTGTTTTCGAATGACGTTGGTAAGCAAGTTATAAAATCGGAGGAACCATCTATAGGTACAACTCCACGTGTTGATTTCAAGGTGAATGTCATGTACGTGTTGGGTTTGATTTAGATGAGGCATAACAAAAACATATAACAGTTTGGTTTTTCGAAAATGTACTCAAAACAAAGCAAACGGGAGGTAGGTACTAGTGACAGCACACTTTTAGAGCCACCGCACACATGGGATATAGAAGTTTTTCAGTTTGGTTGGACGAATGTGTTTGAATTTGAATGGAAAGTTTTGAAGCGCTTGTGGACTTTGGACCTTTGTTTTAGGATTTAATTTACAGCTCTGTATTTTATTCTTCAACGCCTCTTTCTTTGTTTAGTTAGAGCATTAAATGAAGGTTAGCCTAAATCTACAGCATCTTTGACCTGACTCATCCATCCACGTCTTTCTTTTCCACACTGTAAAAATAATTAATGATGGATTATAGGCAGTTGGGCGTTTGCGGTTTTATGGAAAAAAGTTTATTTAGGTACTTGTAAAACCTTATATTCTTTTCAGCTATTTGTCACTTTTGACTTTTTACAAAGCATATCCTTGTCATCTCCACTCTTCGCTTTCTCCAGTGATTTGTAAAGGTGACCTTATATCAAGGATCTCTTATGAATATACATGCATATTATTTTCTGTAAAGCTGTATATTTGCAGTACCTACGTCGTGAAATTTGATTCAACCACATTTGTGTCTGTATGCATTTGGCCCATGACAAATAACTAGGTTTAGTTTTGAATTCGAAGCAGTAATTACATTTTCATACGGTTGACAAAAACGAGAAACCTTGTACAGCAATATGAACGGCGCGTGGAGCTTCAATATGACTATGCAAATTGAATCATTTTAGCAATAAGTGTGGGCTTTTTATTTTTTCGTAGCAAATACACAAATACCTCATAATATTTTTCCAAGGCTGAGCCTCTAATCAAAAGGATGACAAAAAATGGGAAAGTAAATTGATAGGACCTGATTTGATCATTTTACATGGCAGCAATACAGTCCTCCAGGATTTAAGTCATGTGAGTAGTAAACTGCATAAACAATTTGGAAGGTGATAATGATGAAAAAATGGTGAAAGTACATGAAAGGGGCGGTCCTTGTGGAGGTCAAAACGCGCATCTTGCTCAAGTGCTTCTCTTAAACTCGAAATGAGAAATTTGTGAGCTATACAAGCAGAAACCGCTATACCTAGAGAACTCCACGTGGAGAAAGTTGGTTTCATACATGCTAAATCACTTTAAAATTAATTGCCATCGTGTTCAACGCCGAGTTGACAAAGTGGTTATGAGACAATTTAATTGACCCTGTAGCATGTAAAACAAGCATCTTCGGCACCTTTCATCACATTGTAATTTGTTAAGGAGCCGTGAAAGCGTACTTTCTCACCCTGCCCATGCATATTTCAACGGAATTTATGTAGGCAATCCCTCCAGCAAAGCTGAGACTCAATACAATTTTGCACACACGAGCGCGTGGCCTATCCTATGCTTCATAGAAACCGAACTAGGGCTCCCTTTCTCTTCACCACTCAACCCACAGACAAAAAGCTACCGGCAACAGAGCCCCACTTTCCTTCGTGTGAAATATTTTAGTGGAGTGTCAAATTGGGAAGTAGGTTTGAAAAGTTGCTTATTCGCCATTTGCACTTGACGACAAGACAAGATAGCCAACTTTCACTAGTTCAGGTTTGCCATCACATTTCATTTCCGTGCGATGAAATTAAGGCAGGAAGTGTAAGCCCAGCTAAAGTTCTTATATATATTATCCTCGAATGTAATATACGTGGAAAACTTTGCTAAACTGCAATATAGGAAGAGTTGACAAGATATTTCTCCAGTAGTAATAGCGGCCTCATGCGCGACCTCGATTTCACTTGCATCAAGGTTGTAGAGTTGCTCGTGTACATTCTTTTTTTTAAAAACGTAGGAGAGGAACCAGGAAAAGGGTCTTTTTATCTTCAACAACCACGGTTCTAATTTTGGTTCGTTTATACATCCAGCATAGCAACTGGATAGGGTTTTCCACTAGAACGGTAGGTTCCAAAATAGAGACCGAGTTGGTATGTGTTGTATGGTGAAAAACAAGAACTAACATCAAAGTGCATGTGTGCAACCTACATACATATTAGTGTTAATATATAAATACCCGAGCATAATCATCATCATGCATGAATGTTTATAAGTTCATGTGAATATATCATTAAGTACACTAGTATCTTCTTCAACCCAAGGCCTCCAGCTAGAAAAGCTGCTTTCCCCATGCTCAAGGTTGCCCACTTCAGTTCGGAAAAACCTGTCATATCAAAAAAAGGGATTCCACCGATTCAGCTCGGAATGGTTCCAACGGTATAATATTGCATTATATATCGCAGGTGGACCGATACTTGAGTTTGAGAAGTTATGTACGCGGATCCTATAGTTATCGAAACCTAATTGTTTTTGCTCTAGTTTTCACTCAAAAAATTCAACACGTGGAGTTTTTTTTCTGATTGTGTAGGTACCACCGCGCGTGGCCTCTCTATATATTCCTTTTGTTGAGCTCAGAGCTCAAACTTTCTCCTCGTTCCTTTGTTGAACTGGAAGGTAAACACGAAAGGGCGAAGTTGAGCTGAGCGTCAATCCCAATTTTCATGCTTTTGACTTCTGCTCGAAAGGAATATAATGATGTATTGATATTGAATGCTTAATTTCAGGCTTACGTATTACTGTCTCTATTGCGCCCTTCCTATTCTTTTGAGATGACCTCCAATCAAAATTGATGACTGATCGACATCCGCATTCCGGTTTGAATGGTCAATGCCAAAGTAAACCAAGTGGAATTATGTTCATGATTGTCAATAGAAGTTGAGTTGTAATTAAATTGAAACAAAGCAATAATTCAAGTATTAAGAAGTATCATCCATCATGTTTTTAATTATTAGTTTTGTCCACGTAACAAATACATTTCTTTTTAAGTCGTTTGACCTTTCCTCGACTCTTGACAAAGAAACCTTGGGAATGTAAATCGGATTTAAATCTGAAGGTTTACTCATCATTAGATGACTGAAACCACTGGCTATTGATTAAACTATATGAAATTGTTCTATCAGAGGCCACCTATGGCGTAAGGAAAAGTTTTGATATCCCTTGGAACAGCAGTTTGACTTTTACTTTCTTTCAATGTCAAGGTTTGACGGACATTTTTGTTAGTCTCACGATGCCAGTCGTCCGATGCTTATTCAAGAATATTTTTTCCTAGTCGACGCTTCAAATGGTGACCATGAATAATGATTGGTTAGTAGTTAGTAATGATTACTTAATCAAATTCCATTTAAGGTAGTATACGTAAGAGTTAATGTCACATAGAACAATGCAAAACTTGATTTGAGGGCAATATTTATGCCTACTTTATACGTCAAAAAAGTTTTAACGTCTATGTATAAAATTTTCTCACAGTTTATAGGTAGGTTTACTTTTCCGTCGTTTCTGGTTTGTTGTACGAATTGTGAAGCAAGGAGAGTGCATTCGCAGGAAATTGAAACAGACTCGTTGGTTTCTAGCAAAAAGAAAGCCTTACTTCTTCCTCATACTCTCTTTAGCATCAAAAGAATTTACTGCTTCTTTACCCCATAATCCCATCCTTATACAAGCTCATTACTGGCTTACCTTTAGACTTGCAAAACAAAGAGCGTACCATATCATGAAACACGGATGTAGGAACTACTGGAGAAAGTTTTTTCTATGCTGCTTTCATTCATCTAAAATCTAAACACATATCTCAGCTACCGCATCCACATCATTCAACATCACTCTCTATAAAAACCTGGATCATTGTGATGATGTGACCCACTTACCGTTGTCATCCTATAGTAACCCATTCTACACTACTTCCTTAAGCCAAGCTTCTCCAAAAATTGTATACAATTCTTGGCTAGATGAATACACTCTCATTCAACAGCCCCACGTGGCCGACCCACTTTTTGGAGAATACATAAATATTTTCTTTCAATCTGCATCAGCTATCGCAGAAAGTTCTATTTTAAGCAAACTTGCATTATGGTTTCTCGCATCTTTAGCCCTTTTTTGTGTATTCATATTCTTCTTGACTTTGTCGTTATTATGCAATGCACTTGTCAATCAATGATAGTTCTCAACTTCAATTCCACATTAATGCAGACTTTGAAGTTTATTAGAATGAAACGTCTTCGGAAGTCGTTGCTTGTTGGCATATTCGTCGGCCACGATGCTTATATATGTTTAACTTGGACACTGAAATGATTTCAAGTTGAAATTAAGTTTGATTGTAACTGTAGATTCAGATTTTCGTTCTTACGATGTAAATTATGCGAATAATGCAACATTAGGAATTTAATAAAACTATCAAATGCAAATAAATAACTAATATTCAACAAAATGGTTTTTAGTTTTCTTTTTCAAGTCACAGTATTCAAGTTTTATTGTAAATTCTTTCATTTCTAAATAAATTATTCAACAAAGAGGAGACAAAACATTATTATTGGTAACCTATTCATAATATTTATATATATATATTGTAATGAAGTGATAAAAACAAAAAGAATGATATAACAAAACTGAAATCCTTCGAAGTTGATATTTGACTGAATATTCAACAATTATTATTATTCATATTCATATCAGCTATGTATCCCTTTGATTAGTGAAAATGAACACTTAAAACACAATCAAAATATACGCTTGTAAACTTTTTTAAAGTTTTGTTTATTTTAAAATAATAATTCTATATACAGAGATATTTATTGAGAAATATCTCTTGTTTTAACAAACAAAACCCGAAAAACGAAAAAAAGTTGGCATTTCTAATATAATATACTTGTTCATTCTCCTCCTCCTCATTGTAATGAGACAAAAAGTGATATATATATTAGTTATAATATATAATTATGTGTATAGCATGCAGTTGTACAATCCAAGAAGATTATTTTTATTTTGTTTTGAAATAATCAACTTTTATTTATACTTAAAATATTTACAGTAATTCTCGGTTTAACAACACCTTTTCTTGAATTCGTAAAATATAGTTTGGTACTCTATTTTATAACTGTTAGTAAATTACATAATATCCATACTGCGAAATTGTTTTATACATCTTACAATCTAGAGTAGCGTATTAAGAATAATAATAATAATAATAATATATATTTATGTATATGTACACAAGACTCATTTATTTGACAAATATTTATATAATATATTCTCAGTTTTCTCACGGTTTTCTTTGTGTGTTTGGACTTTTTCAAGGAAATGAACACATTCTGGTGCTAAAACTAGAATATTGTAGTAGTAGTATTTTTTAATCATTTATTTTGTATACGCTATTACATGCATATCGCAATTGGTATGATTCGGTCGCAATGCGTTTCTCATGGAATCGATATGGTATGACAAAAAATTGATTAAAAATACTTTGTACGCATTTTTTATATACTCCACTGCCATTTTTGTTCACAGGAGGCTTACATTATTATGTTCTGGTCCAGAAGAAACGACATAATTATTACCAATGAGAAGAAAATTAGTAACCACTTCTTTTTTTTGTATAACGAGATTCTCTCTTTGCTGCATTGAAATTGCAAGACATTTTGAAACAAGATGGTAGGAAAGTATGTAGTATATTTTATAACACAAGAAATTTTCATTTGTTGAACTCAAGAAATCACTGGCACAAAAAAGATAACTAATGATGATTGTGAAATGGCGCATTAGTCAGGAAATTATTGCAAGACAAAACAGTTTTCTCTCTTTTCTCCGAGTCAGTCAATTATCAACATTAACATCAACATACTGCACAAAAATGTGTACATTTCTCATTCAAACCCCGATCACATATAATAACGTATGTGTGTAGTATTTCCTTTCATTCTGTGAGTCAACATGGGTATTACTATACTTTTAAAGCTTTCGTACCATTTGAAGTCTTTGTAATGACATTTTTAGTGACCTATTTATACGTATTAGTATTACATGTACAGCCTTTGTTCTTTGATTTATGTTTTTACAAGAACCATTGTATCAGTATATCAGTTCGGTGATGATCTTAGCAAAACTATCACTTAACCAACCGTACCTATTTAATATTACTCTTATAAACTAACTACAACTAAAAACCAGTTAAGATTCATACCCGCACTTTCTCCACAATTTTTTTAAAAGGTAAAAACTAAACGTTGGGCTTTGGATGGATGCTTTGTAGTATACGAAGAAGGAACGAAAGGAAATGAACTTTAATTTGAAAAAGGATTGCTTCCACTTAAAAAAAAAACTATAAATTTGCGATTTTTTTCAAAGACTATTTTACGAATTTTAATTACGTATGTATAACTATTATTATTATAGTAGTAATTTCTCTGGAAGTAAATTACGTAATGTATTTTACTTATGTACACTTTACAGCACCCTCCAAATCAGCGAACCACGGTATTTCATGGCATAATCGTACAACTAGGTTTACTTGTTTCCAAGTATGATGTTTAGCCTAAACTTACAGAAGTTAGAGTGCTTTCACTTAAAATATCTTATATTTGGTACGTATTATGCAACAAAAAATATACTATATAATATAGTTATGTAGAAGAGCAGCACAGTGAGTTTTTCTTTTGAGAATTTTAAGAGAAAAAAATTGAACTCAAACTTGAAATTTAATGTTGAAGAAAATATTGGATCCTAATAATTGTTGGATAGTGAAATGGAAAAAAATAAATTTGTTGGTGTTTCTTTTTGGCAAGATAAAATAATATTACCGCTATTCGCTTCTAAAAAAGGTTCTGCGTTTCAAACTCTATACACAAGACACACACCTCTATATATTTTCTCCCATGAGTTTTCACTAGGACACACGACACAAAGCACAATCTATAACGAATAACCTTTCTATTTTGTACAGAAAATATTACAAACCAGATATCCCGTTTGGCCTGATTTTCCCCAAACAATTCCCAAACTCTTCAAATCATGCACACTTAATAAAAGGAGATGAAGTGATGAAGAAAGCGAATATGTTTAAGTCAACCAGGAGGATATTTTAACCTAGGATGTCACTGCCGCAATGTTTTTTGGTTGTTACTGTATGTTTGAAACGAATTTATTATATCTTTCTCATTTACACTCCAAATATACACCTATAATTAAACCTATCTAACTGTACTTCTATTTTATTTAACGTAGTACCTCTTTATAGTATCCTATATTGTGTTTTTGGTACAATTAAAGCTTTCATAGCAGATCCCTGGTCAATTACTCCCTACTATTTCCTTGAGAAAAAAATATCATGATAATGATCCTACCTCACATAATCCCATTAATAATAGAGCACCTTTCCGAATTATTCCCCGAGGAAAGTATATTATTTCCTCTTGGGAAACCCCCAAAAAACTGCAATTACAAAGGGGAAATGCTTTAATAGAAAGATTACTTTTTTAATTTCACTCAAAAAGGTTTTGGAAAGTGAGAGACCATACGGGTATCGTTCTATTTCGTACAGACGATTAGCATGAGACTCAACCCCTTGTTGTTTTCCCGTCATAAACTAACATCTAAACCCTACTACTTCCTTCCTACCGACTTCAACAACAAGGAATCGTACTTACAATAGAATATACTACATTAATAGTTTTAAGTACACCTTTTATACGTTCCTACAACTTTAGTCCTTACTTTGGCTATGAAAAAGCACTTCAAATCTGGTAAATATACTAATATTCTTTCTCTTCTACACACACATGTACAGTACAAGTAGTAACACACACATATATAATATTTCTGTTGACAAAAGTCAGCGTGAGTCTAGTCGTGTCAGAAAAAAAGTTGGGGTGGTGGTGGTGCAACTGCAAGCCCACAGGTGCTAATATATTTATAGCTTTCTACTATCTCTACATCAATCAATCAATAGCAGCAGCAGCACAAACAAGAGAGGAAATAAGGATGTGTGGACGCCAGCGAGCTCAATAAAAATATACCTTCTTTGACAATAATGACAGTAAAGACGACACGAGACACAAAGTTTTTGTTTCAATTTTCCTCTTTCAAAAAAATAAAGTTATGATACAACCGTTTTTTGTTTTCTTCATCGGAAAAATAGATTTTAAAAAATTGTTGTTTTTTTTCTCATCATTTCTTTTATAAACAGGTATACCAGTTTCCTCATCGAGAAGAATCAGATTATTCAGAATAATTTTTATTTATAGAGTTATTAAGAGGCAGCAACTGCAGAGTACTTACTGCTTTCACTTTTGAGTGAAATAGAATATAAGTAATTTTTAGTAGCTTTAGTTAGGTACTGTTCCAATATAATGCAATACATATCTTTTTCCAGCTTTGATCATCATGAATGAATGAGTTATTACTTTTTTACTAGTCATTATCTATCAATCATCAACAACAACAACAAGGCATTCCACAAGAGAGACCACGATAATTTATACTACAATTTTCAACTCCGTATCTCGGTAAATATTCGATGGTTATGTAAGAAGCAATATAATTTTTTTCTTTTCTAGAACTGTATATAGTAATAATTTACTTGATAACCTTATCTTACTTCAAAAAATAGTACTTTGTTTGAACGAGAAAAAAAATTAAAACTGTAAATGGAACTCTGAGAGGAAAAAATTTGAAAAGTGTGAATGCAACTCCACTCATTTCTTCATACTTTTTTGCATTGTATGTTTGTTTGTTCTCATCTGTTTTTATGAGCACTTTTCAGCATACTGAATGACAGATGAAAGTCTAAGTCTTTGTGAAAGGATGGACTCACTGTTGGCAGGGGTTGCCTCAGAATCTGTATTTTCCATTGCATACTTTTCCAAAATTAAACTAGACCTTTTTCTGGGTCCTCCACCACTGGAATTGCTATTGGGAGATCGAGCTCGCTTTGTGCCCACAGTTCCGCTTGACGAACTACTATTCTCATCCCCACTATACTCTCCCCCACTTGGTTTCATCTGATCGGGATCAGAAAAGTCTTCTTGGAGACTGGGAGTGGAGCGTGGGGTGGAGTTTGGTGAGGGGCTATGCAGACTTCTATTGGGAGAGTCACCACCTCTCGGTGAGGCATACATACCTTGTCCATGCTGCTGGTTAAAGTCTATGGGGCTACCTGGACTACTACTCCTCGGAGAAAGTCTGCTAAACTGGTTGTGATACGCATTGAACATGCTACCACTACCCCCCGACATGTTCACAGGGATAGGGAGACCTTTGCTGGAATATTGTGGTTGGCGGCAGCCGCAGCTGCTTCAACCACAGCTTTGGAACCCTTTGTTAATGCTAAAGCTAGTACACCACCAGGAGTGTAACCTCCTCCCTGTCTGGAAAGACGCTCTTGGATCATGTCAGGACTTGGGGATCTTTCCCTCTGCTGATGATGTCTCAGTCTCTCTTGGTGATACATTGACTCTGTGAACGAGGCTTTGCTATTATTGTTAAATGAGAGGTTTTCTGGAGTCATAACCGGGTGCACTGAGACACCTTGATGATGTCCAAATCTACCATCAACAAATCTCTTTGTGTTTTGTGCAAATGCTTGCTGCTCAACCTGACCTGGGCCGTAGCCAAATTTTTCGGTGAAGGCAAGAACCTTCTCACGAATACTATACATGAGCATGTTATCCCTTCCATTATTACCAGTCAACTCGAGTTTGTTACTACCATTACTATTATTACTATTACTACTGCTCTTCTGGTTGCCTCCCAAATACACCTTGTTTACATTGTTGTTGTTACTCGTCAGCCCAATAAAGTTGGTGGGATTATTACTACCTTGTGGGCTGAGATGGGATTGTCTCACCAAATTATTGTTGAGTGGTGGAGACACTGGAGGAGATGAGTCGGATATGCAAGATGAGGAAGAGGATGAGTTGTTGTTGAGAGCGGGATGAGGGGGAAGTTTGGAGGTAACATAAAGGAAGGTAGTTCGACTGTGGGGAGCCTGTTGTATTTGGACCCCAGGTGGAAGCATAGGATAGGGAATTGGCAACGCTGAAGAAGTCTTATCTTGTGAATTATTACTATTATTATTACTATTACTATTATTACTGTTCCTTGACGAGTCCGAGCTGTTGTTACCAGATATTCTGTTGCTAAATCCCCCAACGGATGATGATGATGATGATCGGTGCTGGTCTACCCCGGAGGTGGACAAGTGCATTTGATGGTGTCCACCACCAGATGATGATGATGATGATGCGGATGACGAGAACAAGAGTGGAGGACTCGGAGGTGTCTTTGGACTGTCATTGGTTTGTGGTGAGTTTTGTGAGGACATCTCAGAGTCAGAGACGTCCCGATTCTCCTTGTCTGAGTTTTGTGATTGAGGGTTAGCTTGAGAGACGGAGGATGGAGAGAGGATTCTAGGCTCAGTCCCATGGTTGTGTGGAGATCCAGGACCGATTGGAACGTGGTCATCGGAATGAGTCTTGATGTGCGTTTCCAGGGACTTCTTTGAGTTGAATGTGCCATTGCAAAGGGTGCATTTGTACACTTTCTCGCCATAATGTGCAACCTGCACAAATAAAGAAACAAGAAAATGCATATGAGTATGAGTAACTTATTATAGTTTGTATGAAACACCACCCCACCTTCCACAACAAATGCCTATTAAAAAAAGGGCTCTTTCTTACCTGATGCAATTTGAGCACGTGGTTGTAACCAAACGACTTGCCACATATGTCACAAGTATATGGCTTCTCCCCGGTGTGGGTCCTTGTGTGAACTTTGAGTTGTTTGGAACAAGTGAAGCCCTTGCCACACGTTTTGCAGACGTATGGCTTCTCCCCGGTATGAGTTCTCATGTGGATCACCAACTGTCCACTTTGAATAAAGGTCTTTTGGCAAATCTGACATCTGTGGGGGCGCTCTCCGGTATGAATCCGCATATGACGGTGGAGCTTCCCACTGTGCTCAAAGGCCCTCTCACAAACTTCACATTTGTAGGGACGCTCTTTGGTATGGATACGTCGGTGGACTGAGAGGTTCTCCTTGACGGAGAAGGACTTGTTGCAGTACTCGCATTGATACGGTTTCTCACCCGTGTGGGTGCGATAATGACGAGTTAAGCGTGCTGGCACTGTAAATTTTTAATGAAACAATGCAATAAATGAAAAACTGATGCAAAAACAAATCGTTCCTAATCCTTTAGAGTTTTAATAAGCTTCTTACTCGTATAAATTAGATGCAGACTCATAATATTCACTCTGATTTAATTTCAGTAGGCTAATTTCCCTTAAATCAAAATTTTACTCAAAATCTTGACTTGTTTTTATGTAATTACTTCGTTGTCATTGTCCTACAAATTTACAAGGTGAACTTTTGCTACACCTCAGATGGGCTATTTTCTGTACTGCAATGAACCTCGCAAAATAGGCAAAGAAAACTCAAAGATATGGACTCTGTTAGTTAGAGATGATAATACTGGCACAAGTATTTTTTTCTAGCTGTTTCTTTATCGCTAGAGGCACTTTGTATGCAATGCTTTCTGTGCCCGTGAATGGATAGAGTGAGCGGTGCATTGCATCACATCATAATATTCATTACAAGACACTACTAGTATTCCTACAGTCTATATTCAGCCTCATAGTCTTTTTGTGAAGTTGCATGCAAAAAATTAAGATGAGCAGATTAGCTACTAAAGTAGAGCCCATTAAATGCATAAATAATTTGGGACTAGGAGAACAAATGCAGTAAAATCCGGAGTGGATTTCATATTCAGTAATTTTCCACTTGGCTCACAACGGGCACGTACTTATCTCTACACAGAAAAATAATACTTGGTTTTAATGATACCTAAAAGGATGTACCCGAGCCAACTTTAAATACTGCGCATTATGATTAGCCGCTAATTACGTTGGTCTACGCGGAGACGGTCATTGCAATGACTGCTTATGAAGTATATGTTTTGTTATGGAAAAAAGCCAACCTAAATGACTAACACATGCCTCCTCCTCCATCATGATGAATCACTTTTTTTGTCAGATAAAAAACTGAAATGGAGTGCGTTATACTCACCAGCAAAAGTTTTTCCACAAATGTCACATTGATAAGGATCATCCCCCTCCCTATGAGATCGCAAGTGATTCTGAAAAGTGTTCTTTTGTTGAAAAGTCTTGCCACAGAATCCACACTGAAATCCTCCATTCGCCCCGGTAGCGGTGACAATGGGTCCATGAGGGTTTCCAGGGCTGGGCTCTCCAAGTCCCTTCTCTTCCATGATTCTTGCCAAGGGACCTCCATTTGATGAGGTTGAAGACGCTGCTCCTGCGGCCACAGCAGCTGCCATTTCTGGAGACGTGTACTGGTATAAGCTCACTTCAGGAGTGCACACCACCTTCTGTCCAGCCTGGCCACCAACTACTCCAACTCCTCTCCCGGATGGTGGACTCGAGCTGTTTTCTCCAGGTGGCGACTTGAACATGTTTGGAAACTGTTGGTTCATCAGTTGAAATACACTTGACATGACAAATTCGTCAACGACTGGGCTATTCTCACTGGTTTCTGCAAAAACAAAGCGTAAACAAAAATGCTTAGCATGGTTTGGAAACTTCTTGGAACTGCAGCTAAAAATATTCTTACTTTGATAAACACAACACGCATTTTGGATGAATACAATATTATTTTTTGTACACTAAAATTTTGTGCATGTAAAGAGGAAACGCGATTTCCACCTACTGCAACAAACCATGTTTTTGTACTGACGTTTTCTACACTATCCAAATCCAACTCCACCCCATTCTTCCTTCCGTCATCAACGCTCAGTCATGGATATCTGCCAATATGCAACTGACTCTTGGAAAATGATGAATGTCCCTTTTTAGCTCTTACATTGTAGTACCTACCGACCGACGTTGCAAAAAAAATGTATAATCCTATATCATAATCTCTCCCCTACTTCCTCCCCGACCTACCATATCAGGTCATTTTTTTAAAGCAACAACGTTTTTTTACATGCAAAATGTCCATATGGTTAGTGCAATCTCCAACCTTCATTTCACTTCATTTTTTTACATTACATCATCTGATCTGGTGTTCTCCACCAAAAAAAGTAGTAATCACTTTGCATCATCATGCATCCTTTTCAAGTAGACCAGCACAACGGATGTGTGCAGAAGAGAGAGCAATGCACAACCAACCAACGATTATTATCATGATGATTAGGAACCCCACAAGTGAATGTTGAGCTCAGAATTTGCTAAGTAAACTAACTTTCCAAGAATTAGGGTATTGAGCAAGTTGGTTTTGGATGGAGTGTGAAACTACCCTAACCTTCCATTTCTATTTTTTGCAACAACAACACTCTGCGCATACTCCCTATTTCAAGGTACATGGTTGAGTTATATTGTGATATGGGAATATTAATAACACCAAAAATGAAATCCGTTGTGGCCGGATACATTTCCAGGAAATTAGTTTGCTCATGCTTTGCGTATTATCAATGCTGTACCTCGCTCATTGGGCTCAGCCCAATCTGTTTGGTCTTTATGGTGCTGCTCCATCATGACATTGGAATTTTTTGGCCAAAAAAGTGTTCACCAAACCCAAACCACTTGAAACAAGCACGTATATAAAAATTTGTGTGAGATATGGTCAATGACTGTGACCGCTGAGGAGAGAATGACGGTTGAGCTGATTGTGAGAGACTTGAGCCTCGAGCTGACTTGACCACTTCACAACTCTTTAGCAACTGAGGAAAAATTTCAGGAAACCGCAACTCATTTCAGAAGGACATCATGGGACCGGACTCAAAGGACCCTGCGAGCGAACAAGTGTTTCCTTTAATATACACCCATGCATAAGTATGGAAGCCCAGGTTCTTAAGCAGTAAAACAGAGAGGAGGTACCTGTATTGATCGTTTATTTTAAGAACTTTCCGGGAACCTTTTGAACCCTTTTTTACCACCTTGTCATAATAAAACATGTTGCTCGTAGGCTGTAGGTTTTAACATGAGGATTATTTACAACCTTTCCCTTGGGAAAAGTGCATTTGAGAAGGTTACTTACAAATTATCATATTATTATGCTCGCACTCTTTTGCAAAAACAATTTACAACAAAAAAACGCAATTGGGACAAGTATTATGTTATGTAGTTTTACATTGTTGAAGAGGAAAAAACCAATGATTGAATTTTGCGAATGAGGATATATTCAAGGTATTTTAAGGTTAAGGTATATCAGTTTTGAGCTCAGTCAGACGAGAAAACCTTCTGTCTCATTAAGATTGTAGAATAGTAGTGGGTGACCCAAATAAGAGATAATTCGTGACAAATGAAATAGAAATGCATAGTTGTGCTGACTAATGGGTTACATTATTGCATCACAATAGAACATTTGTAGCCTATAACCTTAGATAAAATGAGTACTTTTTTTTGCTTAAAAAATAATATGGCACATGATACTTTCATTTCATTCACCAAAAGCTTGAACAAAAAATAGTATATATAACATGTCAGTCAGATAAAGAAGAAGTTGTTATGAAAGGCTGTCACTTTTGGGAGACAGCATCCCATAAGTATGTGTATAACCAAACGAAACCACTTGAAATTACTTACATAACAGAGTTATTTTGCTCATATCATTATTATTTCCAAGTTACAAGGTGTTTCACCTGTACCACAATTGAGGTGCATTATATTACACATAATATTTTGTTCAATTGACGTCATGAATTTGAATGAGAAATCTTTCACAAGACAAGACTTTTTTTTATTGGCTAACAAAATGAATACTCAACAATGTTCAGTTTACGGCAGACAGACATGATACACAGTTTCAAGTTTAACGCACAACTGAGCCGGCTTCACAAATAGCCATCGTGTTAAAGCTGTAAATGTTAATTTGTACCAGACATGTACTAAAACTAATGTGAATGAATTTATTTCTCAAGGTGGTTTAAGTCAATTCCAACGTTTTGGTGAATAGCACATTCTAGCTGTAACTAGATTGCCTCAAATAAATGTCTACGAAACCACAAAACTATGTATCTGTCTAGATATGCATAATTTAGCTCAATTGCTGTCATGTCAGTGCTACTTCAATCTATAGCATGTATATAGTTCGTGTAGCACTTCCATTTTTTGAGGTTATCCTTTAGAATGTAGAATTCGCATACGAATTACATACTTCATAAAACATCAAAGGCATTGTTGAAGGATGGTGGTCTGCCTTTGGAATAATATGCTTGTGTCCTGTTTGCCGTTACTACCGTTTCTACTGCTGTGCTATATGCCTTTTTACTAATGATTATTAATCGGCAGTAGCAGCCGGTCAAGGGCAGAATGTACTATCACTATCGCTTGAGTTATGATAACAAAATATTGTAAATATAAGGGTTATGCTATATGAAAATACATCAGGTGGTATGATGTGTAGTGATAAAATTTTTCCTTTAAAACGAATAGCAGACAAAATGCTGAGCTGTGAATATCTCCTGATAAAATATAATGATGATGGGATGATGGATAACTTGCTATACAGCCATGAAATGAAAAGAACAACCTTCCTCATAACTAACCACAAGTGACACTGATTTTCCAAAGCATTGGGTACGCCAGTCTAGTCTATTCATGTAGCAAGTGTGGGTGTTTTAACCACACTTTTCCATGCAGGTAGTAACACTACAAATAATTCCAAATGATGAGAATGATAAATGCAAATGGCTGTGTTCTACCATGTTATTTAAAATTACCCACTAGGTTTATATTTGCTGAATGAATGTGTGTACACAAATGGCATTCTTCTATCTTGGAGGATCATTAAATTTATATATTCGTTTGGAATCAAAATTGGCATGCTAGTCAAACAATAGTTCTAAGAACTTTGAAGATAATTTTACGGCAGATGTTGGATAGAGCGTTGAGCCCGTCTTAAAACTTATATAAAATATAACGTTCTGCACATATCACCATGCATTTTGCAAATGAAAAGAGCCCAAACTCACGCCAGTAACTTTTAGGCAGATGATACTTCTGCTATTACGTTTCACAAGTTACGAAATCAATCAAGCATCTACTGCACGTATACATCCATTACATAATGTTCTGCCATCACTACCTAAATACATGATGCAAAAAGGAACATTTCGACAAAAGTGATAGCCTAGCCTAGCGTCACTTCCAACTTCACAAGAATTATGTTCATACATACATATGGCACATCGTGCGAAACCAAATCTAAAGGAGACCAAAACCAGACCATTCGCAACATTCGCTATGTTGAGTCACAGAACAGTCTTCGTCATCTCTCTTCTGCAGAGAGCTGAGCAAAAGCACGCAAATTCTACTACACAATGTAATAGGGTACACGAAGAAAAAAATGGCTCAAGGAGAGCCAAGCTTCTGCAAAGGGTTAGCAGCTCTAACAACGCTCGTTGCACTGCATCAAGAACGAGCTCAACTCTCGAAACGATCAAGTTGCAAACAGTTGGGATAGGTCCCGTCCTCCCAAAAATATATATACACAGCGAACCACACGCCATACTAACACCAACATTTGCACAGAACCTCTCACCCTCTTTGAGAAGACCTTTGTTTGGATTCGTGTGCAAAAAACTAGATGCTTAAGGACGAATCTACACTCTCCTATCTTACCCATGCTTTAGAAGACTTCATATATAGCTATCAAGGATTTTCGCAAGTTTCTAATACCTATATCGGTATAATCAAGCAAAGGTAGGAACATAACTAATGTTTATATTATTGTGAGCTTCCTATATTGTTCATGCTTCATTCGCAAAAAAGAATGAGCTGTCAGTAGTCTGTAGGGAGTACTGTGACTGTATAAACTCTCCTTATAACACTTGTGTTGGTGCATTGTAATACGGAATATACGGGAAAACCCCCTTATATCACGTTAGATACTTATTTCAGCGAAAGAACGACGCACTGCATTATTATTCTTTTACCATGTTTCAACGAAATTCGCAGAGGGTATTGAGTACAAAGTTATAAACATGCGCTTTGAGTTACTCTACGTTATAACTTTTATTTTATATGGGGTAGAAGAGCCTTGTTTCGTATACAATATAGCCCAGTTGGGTTCCTTTTCTATTCGCGAATACCAGAAAGTGCCAGTCATGTCTCCTTTCTCACTTATGTATGTATGCAATGCTCAACTTGTGACTAGTTAACGGAGGTCAAGAAACAACCAGTAATCCTTTTTGCACACAGAGTGGTGAAAGAGTTCTGCAGTATGTACTCTCTACTCATGTAAAAGTTCAAATAGCTGCTTACAATTTGTACTATGTATCTAGCTCTACTGTGCCTAAGGGACTTCTATTCGCTTTTGCTTTGTTCTTTACTCTCGCTGCTGCTGCTCTCGCATAAATCGTTCCTCATTGCTTTGCATAGTAGTAGCAAATCATATAATATCTTGAGTAGATTTTTGGCAAGGTAATGGAAATACAATGCTTACTCTTAGATTCAAACCTCGAGAGAGAGAGAGGCTCACTACTACTTCCTTTCTCTAATGATTTTCTCTTGTTAGTTGGGTTGGGATTGGGAGATGTTGCCCTAGGTCTATTTGTTCTGAGGAAGTAGAGTCTAAGAAAAATTCAATTTAAGGAGTTTTCTCGAAAGAGGACTACGATCTACGATATAGCAGTTCACATTAGCAAGCAAGGAAATATATAAAGGAACGCTTGATAATAACATGAGCTCATTTATTTTTATCCTTTTTTGTTATCATTCCCAAGAAGCGAGGATAGAAAAAGTTTGAGGTACTTGCATGCATAATGTAAGCCTGTAATGTTTTAATGATAGCACACTACCTCGTATCTTTCTCATGTATTTACAATTTTGATTATAAAGGGACATGCTAACTGTATAAGGTTATTTATAATGACTCCATTATCTATTTCATAATATATAATGTACATGTCCTTCACCTACGTAGCATGAAAGTACTATATAATATACAATCGCATAACAAGTTTTTTTTTTGCAAAATAGGTTGACCTCTTTACAATTTTAGGCTAAGCTACTAATTGCCCTCATACAGATAAGCGTGTATACTCAATGTTTCACAAACTCCCACACTCCATTACCAACCTCAACAGCCTAACTGCCTTCTGCATCTTGCCTAACCAGTCAACGCTCAAAAAATCACTTTTGATTATGCAAATAAGGCGTAAATAAATTAGACTTTTCATCCATGAACCCATTAAACCTCTTGGAGCTGAAGATAGTTGATTCCCAGATTTTTCACTTGGATGATCTCAACCTCAGTGCAAAAGATCAAAGATCATGTGACTAGAATTCGATCCTAATAGGACATCCAAGACGTTTTCTATCTCAAGTATTTCTTCACAAGTCCCATTTTAATGAGCATTTCGTCAATAACTCCCAACTTGATTTTAGTATCATCATAAACCCAGGTACCTTTGGGGATTATACTATTTCGTTTTCAAGTAGCACGCAGTACTTTTGAGCGTAGCTATGAAGGCCATTCCTCTCATAAAAAATTGAGTACCAAGAAATCCAATTTGAAGTTCATTTCATGCCGTCCTCCACCATCCACACTAATGCCCAATGCCATCCTTTGCGAAATACTGCGCTAGTACCAACAAGATGGGAAACAAGCACCCATAAACTATTTTAAATGCATATGGATTGCAAACCATTTCAATCGTTTTTAATAATACCCTTCTAGAATCTACTTGATGGATGAAAAGTGCAAACAACATACTACGTATTCTATTCTTTTTACATCTGTGTCCTCGAATCCTTTTCAAATGCGTTGTATTACACCATGAAAAGAGTGGGCGGAAAAATATTGTTTTTGCATCGGCGTCTCTGAATCCTTTAGTAACTTATCATAATAATTGTTTTGTTTGTTTTAGTTAAATAGCCATCGGTCATATTTAAAGGACAATAGTAATATTATTTCATGAGGAATTACTACGGGTCATTGGGTCCAAGCTGACACCAAAAGTAGTGGCATGTAGATACGGATAACTGTATACTATTTGTACACCACATACCATTTACTACTATAGCCCAACCTATGAAGCTTTGCTTTCCTGATGTCACCTAGTTTGAACTAGAATGATAAACGAGAACGCAAGGAAACAACATGGTCTTGATGATGGCTACTAAAACTTTTAAGTATCGGCCGTTTAAAATTCATTACTACAAATCGTCAGCTATAAAAAATTTACACAATTTTAATCCACACGCGATGTTTATCATGTCAAAGACAACATCTGCATCTTTTCCATTTTTTTCATGTGCTTGACCTCGTACAAAAAATGCTTTAAAATTCGTTTTTATTTTTGTCCCTGATACTTTTCATATCGGTCATTTCCTTTTGCAATTACTCATCCAACCCCTGAGCTGAGCATCTTGATGAAAACAGATTGATAAATCGTGTATCATCTTTGTCGTCTCATTTGAATAATAATACATATTTTTGATTGAAGAGGATTGGAAGCTGCAGTCAGTTGCCTCGACATGACCTACAATGTCCTCTTGAACCAGAGTGAATCTCTTTAAAACATCAAAGTCGCTGTTTCCTTCACCTTTCCCATCATTAATTTTTATTTTTGCTGATGCCAATGACTCACATTGAGTGATAAACAAAAGCGCAAGGAAATTACCCCGAAGGACCGATACTATCATTATTAGCAACCATGCATGGAATCCTAACATAACCTATCCTGTATACTACCCAGAATTGTTGACCTGAAACGAGATGAATGCCAGAATTACACAATTTTTTTTCTCAATGAAAGTTAGCATTGTTCATAGACCGAGTAAAAATTCTAAGACGTCATCATCATCATCATCATTAGGATTATTCAATAAAAACTGGCACGTGTAAAGTGGTAAACCAATAAACCAATTTTTAGTGTCTGTCACACATTAATTTGTAATAAACTTGCTATGTATATCAATAGCAAGGCTATGCAAGCATGAAGCAGACAATTAATAAGAATTATTACCAAATTACCAATCTCACTCACGTTGCGGTTCTCTTCCAAAGCAATGCACATTTATAGCTAATAAACATGGGGAAAACAGAAAGCAGTGAAACATGCGGACATATGCTTGGTTGTAATAGTAATCCTTTGAACATCATCATATCTCAGACACCAAAAATTTGTCAGTCTGTTCAAGTTGCATAGTACAAAGGATTGAGAAATAGTTTGCTGAGTAGCTTGTTTGTATGATGAGGTACGTCATTTGAAATGCTTATTTTTGGCTGTAGTAGTAATGAATTAATAAAAGGATTCTTTATTCTTTGCTTGCATTATGTATAACAAATTATCAGTTAGTAATTTGTTGGTATGCTAGACTATATATCTAGCTAGACATCAAATAGCTACCGCTCTTGATTTATGATGAGCTGTTTTCAGCTGAGTCAGCCAAATCAAGACAGCTTCTTACATAAGTTCGTACTTACAGCAATTAAAAGCATGTTGCATTGTCATAAAGCTAAAATGCTACGCAATACTATTATTTTTGTATTCTTCTGTCTTCATTTTAACTATTTATGTGTGTCCGTGTTTAACTACCTACATTTTTGCAAAAATATTTCAGCAATAAAGCAACTTACAATTGCTGAATGTGCGCCTGTCACTGACAACTATGTATGTTGCAAATAGAGTAGTTCTTCCTCCTTGAAAACCATTTTTTCTCCGTTTCGCAATTACGAGCTTGCTACATCGATTACCTGAGCTAGTCAGCTATTTAGTGTACAGTTCACTGTACTGTACTGCGTTACTTTTGAGAATGGCCTATCAAAAATTGGACTGCCTTCACACAGCTTTGCTCTCAATTTTTCTCAAGGTTTCATGCTATGCAATATGAATGTGCATGCAAGAAGAATTGAAAGGTACATAGTATATAGTATGCTAGACAGCATTTTTGTTTCCGCTTTAACTGCAACGTTCAACATCATTTAAAGGCCCAATGTCGCTTGAAATAAAATATTGCGGTTATTTGAGATTTGTCATGATCTAAAGGTTAACCAAAACGGAACGTATTTTCCGATTTGATCAGTTCAATACATTCTAATTTTTTTTGCATGATCTACCGCATAGTTATGAGCTGGAAATAACCAGATAGTATGGAATATTGCAGCAAAGTGTTTTGAGTTGGTGGAATGAAATTTAAATGAAACTATTTCATTTACTTGTTTGTATGGCATTGGAGAAAAAGTGTCGTACCATAAAGTTTCTTTTCATGAGAATGACAATAATAACCATTTAAGATTAGTCATCGTGTTTGCATGCACGTAACTTATTTTAGAATGTCGCTACAATTTCCAAACAAGCTCTTCGGGGGTGTATTCAGGTAGACAAAGCTACTCTGCTTCTTTATCAGTTCCAAAAACCCAATAAAAAACAGGTAAACATTCTGCATGAATACGTATATAATGACATTGGCAAACTGCTGAGTGTGGCAGTTTCGGAAATTGAATCAACAACAAAAACATTTTGTTACTGTTTTTTACTTCTGCAACCACCACATTGGCACATATTTAGTTGATAGGGATCACCGTTCGAAGGTCAATATGAAACGCATTTTATACTGGCATAAGGATACAAGCTTATTCTCGCTCTTATCTTCGTCCTTTACCACAACAGAGTCAATCCATTTTTAGTTGCACTGTGTGACTATCTCTGTTAGGCTTTTTTTATAATTATGCACACTCACAGACAAACTGCACATAATTTTAATCTCACTATGATCGTCATGCAGTGAATTTTCCTCCGAATTCTTTCCTGTTTGTCTGTGATTGCTATGCAAAAACCTACACTCATTGACTACATCATTCCAAAATGCAGCCAGGTATTTTTGTACTGTTTTCCTCCTAATTTTTTTTTCAGCTGTAGATAGTCCAATCTACAAAGATAATGTTGATGCTACACATCACATTTACATTGCATATTTCTGTCTGGCTCTGGCATAGAATGTGCTTTTATCCTTGAAACAATGATGCATCGAATAAAAATGATGATGTTACAATGCCACAACAAAGCTCGTACCTTGCATTACAGACCTACGGTAATAAAACTTGCCTTCAGCCATCATTTTTTTATCATTTATTTTTTATATTTTTATATCTGTAGGTAGCTATCTCTCTCGCTCAGGCACCACATTCATGCGTGCATGATATCTAGAATCGCTGTATCCGTCCGTGTATTATCAATAATTTTTTTTAAAATCTTTGAATAAAAAAAGCTCATCAGCCATATGCCATGTCTATGCATTTTATGAAGATGATACTCGACAATGTCAACTCCTTGACTTGATGATGGCTTTTGATGATGATAACGTACATATTTTCCTTCACCATTCAAATTCATGTAGTAATTAAAACGTGTGTGGATGAAATTTTGACATGTGACAAGATCTTCTCTGTTTTAAGATTTAAAAAAACCTTTGGAGGTCATCCTTTCTTTGGAATGATCGTCTTCGTCATCAACATCTCAAAAGTTTTCCAGAAGCTTTTAGAGTCAGGTAAGACGTATGATTAGATGATACAGATCTTAATTGAAAAGCTGCCTAATTAAGAAAATAATTGGGGGAAACTTGACCCATCTATTTACATAAAAACTCAACAATATTTTGACCGTTTAGTGAAATAAAATGACAAAAAGTAAGAATGTGGGATAAAAACGAAAAAAGTTTTTGGTGAACACTCGCACATAAATATCTCACAGTTGGTGGTGATGATGATGAAAGAACTTGTTCATTGAGTGAGTCAAGTTGACTTTTCAACTCGGAAAACAAGTCAGAGATTTTATTGAATAGAAAATGCACGTAGGTTCCTACTAGTTTGTGTACCTCCTCATATAAGGGGTTCTCTTATAGGGCATATGTATGTACGTCTACACGAGCTTCCTATAATTGGATAAGCTCCACATGTATATACATAATCTCCTTATATACCTATAAATAGCAGGTTTCTTGGTTATAAGGAGAGATATGCTTTTTACATAAGCAAGTATGGTATGAGTTTACTGTGGCTGTGGCCGTGTGGCCCCCTGTTCTGGTCCTCCACGTGGAGTAAACTCATTTTTTGCTGAGCTAGCTGACGTCGTCGTTCCTCCTCGATGCTCTCGGTCGTCGTGAGAAGAGCAGTTTTTTTAGGGCGCTGCTCTTTTTCTTCCAGTCGATGCCCAACATACATATGTATTCTATATATTGCATTGCATTCTCAAATCTCTCTCTCTCTTTCTATATACCGCTATAATCATATACACCATATTTATGCATATATGATGATTATATGAATGCATCAAATACCCTACTCAATATAGTCGACTCGCCCAATATAAATACTCAAGTGTGAGATTAGAGAGATGTGTGTATATTATTGCATTGCGTTGTGCATGTATATAGCCATATATTTTTACTTTGCTGCAACATCACACACACACACTATCAATTCCCCTTCATTTTTTCACCACTCGAATTTTGGTAAGAAGCGAAAATTGGTATAAAGCTTAGATATTTTTGTGTACTATCTTGAAAAGCTCTGCATTCCTTTGCCTATTCTAGTCCTGCTGTTCCTTCCCATAAAAATCATCTCTTGTTTATCATGCATGTTCATATGTGTGTGTGTGGATGATGTGCCTATATAACTAAGTATTCACTTCTAATATTATTTATCCACCTTACTTTTATTATACCCCGAGAGCCGACATAGAACACACATGGCTTATTAGCTGCACTCACTTATATGCATATGCCCATTATGTATTGGGAGCTGGCAATAAAAGAAAATGAAACGAGATGATGGGATACATTGCCTTGCTTGTTATGTAAGAAAGACCCATGTTATTGTATATTTGGATGTTCTTCGAAGAAAAGCTAAATGCATAAAACTGCATTTTTTCTCTGTCTTTTTATCTAACGTTGTGTGCTTACACTTAATGTTTACTATACATGTATGCTCATACCCACTATTTTCATCTTCGTCAAGAGCTTTCACCATCGTAAAAGGTGATGCGGTGTGGGTGCGAGTGAGTGAGTGACAGAATCCACTCATAAAAGATACCTATTGACCGTGGAAATGAAATAAACTCTGTTTACTCGACATGACAAGGAAGTGAATTCATGACTTCATTTCATATGCATTTTTTTCTCTCCGCATCTTTTAACAGTCAGACATTATTCATATATGCATGTTGAGTTTGTGCGTATCGTATTTAAAACTTAATTTCTTCGAAAACATGTCACCTAAATATTTAAAAGGGTTTGCAGCACCCAATGTTCTACAGAGAAGACCAGAGAGTGTGGGATACGTGAAAGACATGGGTGTGGGGCAGAGTGAGAATCACTTTATTGGAGAAGATTAAATGTAGTTTTTATGTTGTTTTTCTGTGAAAAGATGATTGCTCATGATTTTAAAATGTTTTGTATCATGTCCTTCAGCTTGATTTAAAGAGCAATATTTGGAATTGGAATATGGGTAAATGACTGCCCTGTTATTGCCACATTGGGTCAATTTGTCGTTTCATTTATGTTGATGTGTGAGTACCTTAAAATTATAGTGAAGAGCTAATGCGATGGATTCATGGATGGATGTACTTCCCTCATGCGTCATTTCCAATGCATCATAATTTACTAATCGGAAAAAATATGTAGTAAATAGGGTATTTGCATGCGTACCCAAAGACTCGTTTTGATATATGAAAAGTTCCCCCATTTTCAACTTTTTTTTTATACACCGCAGCTATTTGCAATGATTAGATTTAATTATTTTTCTGAAAAACAACATCATATCATACACAAGGCAATAACCGGGCAGAATAACAAGGCTGTTTTATGAGCAACATATACCTATACACTCTATTATTAAATGCTCTATTTATGAATAATGGGTGCATTTGTAATTGTCATCTGCTGGCCCATCCTGTCAGCCAAACAATGAGTATTTTAATGCACCCCAAGTTTCAGTTTGCCCAAAGGACAAATTTGATGCATTCATGCCATCCTTTATAGATATATGTACATAACTCTACATATTTTGCCTGATCGGAAGAAAATTCTGCAAGCGGAAGAAAATTCGGATTGAACCATAGAATACAAATGTTCCGTGTCGCACACCCATCGTTTTCTACTCCTTATAATGAATACTTCATGGAAAGATACGTAACATAAAAGTAGCACTCATTTCGGCCGAAAAGAAAACAGTTGCCTAAATACGCTACTTCTCTGCTCGTGTACACATACATTCATAATTCAAGAGATGAAACGGCCTTATAGTAACTAGACCTTATAGTAGTAGAGTTGCATTGTACATGTGTACAACTACTCCACTCCTATGCACTCCTGTGTGAGTGAGTGTACCATAGTGGAAATGGGAAGGGAGAAACGCAATATTATTTCTAGTGAATAAACATAAAAATATCTACATAACGTAATAATACTGGCACATATACACCTATTACATATTCACATGTATGGTGCATGCTGCATAAGACCACTGCTATAGCCTCTGATATGAGCTGCTATGCTTTAGTGTGGCAGCAGAGGCTCTTTTGGAGAGTCCAACATAACAACAGAGGGTATCTCAAAAGGAGCTTCATGCATACCATACCATTCCTATATATAGGCACTTGTTTTGTACAAGAAGAGAAGCCAATAAAGCAGCAACGTAGTACTCGTAACATACTAGTAAATAGGAAGGTTATAAGGATGTATGGAGTGATATGCATCTCATATGAAAACTATGACAAAAACAACGACCGATATACTCACAGGCTACTACATTGCGAGGATGGTGAAGGGGAGCATGTTTTTATAGATATAAACAAGTTATTTTTGTTGAGTAGCTATATCTATAAGGTATGTATGCATAGGAGATGCTGCAAGAGCTACCACGACCTGACATACCCAACACAAGTTTAAGCTACACGTGCCGAGCGGGGCCCCGGACGGAGCATAACGATGACTAGAGCATAGACAAACTAAGTAGGCCTTTCCCAATATCATCATCTCACCATACCACCACCACTACTGCGCTATACAAAGTATATGGCATGTAGAAGGAAACATGTTATGTATATATACGGAAAAAATAGCTTGGAATATAATGGGATTATAAAAGATATGTGTCTGGTTTTTTCTTCTCTACTTTGTTGCGTCTCTTGTGAGAAAATTGGTTAATCATTATCAACAAAATTTGGAGATTTAAATGTCATGAAAATAGCTGGAAAAATGGTTTTAAAATGCATGAAATCCGGGTTGATTTTCGTTTCGTATAATGGTTTGACCATTCGAAGGCTCAGATGCGTATGATTATGGAAGTTGATGGGGAAAACGGATAATCTGCAGCGTCAGATTTTATGCTAGTAAATGATTCATGCAGATTTTTGGAATATCTAAAATAAAATAAAATATTAAAATCTTTACCTTGTGTGAAATGGAATCCGATAGATTTGAGAGATCCTAAAAAAAACTCTTTAGGAGTCTTTAGTTCCAAGGAAATGTTGTGTGTTTCAAAGAAGTAGATAATTTTTAAAATTTCTTTACACTTTGGTCCAGAGTTAAAGTTTTGTGTTGCCGACTTGAGTTTATGTTGACTGTACAAATTTTCTAATTAGAATTCACAATTGTACAAAATCAAACTGTACAACGTACGATATATTATTTACTAGTAGTAATCTAAATCTTTGTTCAAAGCACCAATGTTGCAAAACGCAAGTAAAAATGTTTTAATCCATTCAGTTTTCCTTGTATTTGCTTCGGGTAAAGAAAGCAATATTTTCAAGTGTTCACTGTTTTTCTCTAAAGTTACATCACTTTCACCATCTCCTCTTCCACTCAACGCGGAATGTTAGTTAACAAACTGTTGTTACAACTTGTCCAGTTTAAAACTTGAGTAAATGTGACAGTTGTCCAGCAGCAAAGAGTGTTGGACTAGCGCTAATTGTTTTTCTATTTTTGGCTCAAACGCTGCTGTCGATATTGTTGACACCGTTAGTACTATTGTTGGTGACAAATCACTGAGACTGAGAGTGTCCAGCATTCTGGTGAAATGACGGAGCAGTGTTGACTTGATAACAACTAACTAGCTCCTACAACAATGATCACGGAGAGCTGCCACTGCTGCTGCTGTTTCCGTTACCAAAGACTGACTGCACATTGACATTGCCAACTGAGGAGCAGATATATACAAACCAGCGGTACACAAAGTTTCGTTGGTATAAAGCTGAATCAAAAAGTGAAGTTGCTGCTGCTGCTGCTCTCTCGCTTCTCTGGGGCTCTGTGCTTTTATGCAGCTTACTAGGAACAAGATGAGAACAACATATTATATATAGCTTTTAACTTGCTTGCTTGGGTACGAGCGAACGATGCGATCTTACTCTGCTGCTCTTGTTACTTCCATGTAACTTAAAGCAACGTAACTTGTACTACGATTCTCAATGTATTTCTATGCTATATTAGCAGCCTCAGCTCGTTGCTAGTTCAGTTCAGGGCAGGCTGCTGCTTTGATAGTTTTTTCTTTTTGCAGTCTTTACATTTGCAGCAGCTATGCCATTCAGCAAAAATTGAGTATAAGCTGGGGCACTTTTCACTCGCTTCTTCAGTCTCTTTTGCGCTTTGTGCATGAACAAACGTACGGGAGGGCTGTGCGAAGAAGGAAAAGGTTGAGAATGAAATGTGCTTTTGCTATTCCTATCCCTATCCACTTTTCTCTATGTTTACTTTTATTTGTCAGGTGAAAAGGAGTTTTTTTTTGACGGTCTGACTTTTTTGGTTTATCCTTTTTATTTCGGGTTTTAAATGAAACTAATGTGAAATTGAAATGGGTTTAAAGGGTTTTGTAAATATTTACTTGCTTTTCCAAAGGATGGTGAGATGATGTTGTAGAGTTGATGTAAATGGATGCGATCTGAGTTTTCACACTTTCTTCTCCCCCACTTTGCTTTCTCCCGATAAATATTAAAAAGGTTTTGAAAGGCTTCGCGAAACAAGTTCGGTTGGGCTTTGATATTGATACTGGTACAAATAGTTTTTGGGTATGAGTCGGCTTTTTGAACTACTGTTTATTTTTGTCACTTTTTAATCAAAACGGAAACTAAAGTCAGTTGTGTCAGTGTGCCCTTGTTTCGATTGAGAAATATACTTTTTTGTACTCCAACTTCCAGAGATTTGTTGAAAACAGGAATTATTTGAGCTGCTGACTTTACCCCGTACTAAACTTTTTGGCTGGATTTGAATCGCTGAGATGATAATTTTTTGTGTGTTATTTTTTCCCTTTGGATTAGTTTTTTTATTTGTGTTTATAGACCAAGTGCAATTTGCAGAATGAGCCTTGCCAAACGGTTTCACTTGGTTTTTGCAGTGAATAAGACGAAAGAAGTGAACTGAATGATGAGGCTGAGGTGGGACAAGTCCAACTATACTATCAAGTATCAACTATACTCATACTTGCATAGAGGATACCATACTATTCTGCTTTTGTTGTGCAGTAAAGCAAACTAGAGAGACACTCTGCAATGTTATGTTATGCGAGTTGCCAGTTGCATTTTATGGAATATGACAAGGAACGATTTTGATTGCTTCTTTTTCTTGTTACTTTGCTTGAGCACTAGGGTTCCCTCAGTCCAATACTTTAATACTTTTTTTCATATCCTTTTATTCTGCTGCTTCTTCCGTGTCAGCTTCTGCATTGCAAAACCCAATGGAATGGAGTAGAGCTTTCTGGTTGTGCATAATACTTATGGGGATTGGATGAGGCATATCGTTTTTTAGATGAGGAGGAGGATGATCATTATGGAAGTTTTGCTTTGCCATATGGAAGAAGACGCTATGATTTTTAAGGGAAGGCCAGCCAACATCCAACAAGCGAGTCCTTCCAAAGTTACTCCTTGAGAGACGAGCTCAATTTTGCAGGAATGGTTATGTAATATAGTGTATCCTCTGCCGAACACTTGTTAATGCAGTTTTAAGCATGGAAGAACAGCAACGGTATACCTTTTCTGTTATAAGGAACTTTTCTTCAATTGTTCAAACTGAGCGATTGTATTATTGGGCTTATGGGATGAAAAGCCGGTATAGCTGCCGTTGTGCTGCTAATAATGTTCCTATCTCATTTATACATTTTACGGAAGTTGCGCATTGGATATTGACTTCATGGAACTTTCCGGAGGTGGCCTTTGTCTTATGAAACATGGTTTTTTTTTTAATTTTGAGGACGCTTCCTTTCGCTGGTTTTCCAGCTTGTCAAGTTACAGTCATCGGGATTATGGGACTCGGTGTACCGTGTACTTTATATGTAATTGTTGGGATATCACGTATCATCATCGTCATTCATATCGGAGCGGAGTGTGTGCTCCAGTTTTCCAGATGAGAGCGTGTGCATATCTAGGCCAAACCTGGAGTGGAGAGGACCCTGACAATGATGCTGATGCACATACGAAATACTTGAGAAGTTTGGAGGCGTTTCTCCTTCAAAAAATACATGATCTTCAAGGTAAATTTAGAGTTGAAAAGAGATGATCAAACACCCAGCTTTGTGGAGATCGAATGGCTCATTAGAAATATCTCATTTTAAGGGTTACATTACAATTACAACTTGTTGCCTGTTCTTCAGGCTAATAGACCACATGGCTAATATCATATGTTGATCCTGATCCTTTTTATTATTATAACAAAGCAAATTAACCGTGAGGAGGGCTGGCCAGGGGGTGTTTCATAATACTGTAACGACCGCAATGAAACATAAGTACAGATTACGTAGGTTGCCTTAAAGGGATGTTTTTTACAGGATACTCCCGGTTAATCTGAATAACAGCCACCCAAAAAATTAACACAAGCCCAAGAAATTTAAGTTTAAGAAAAAAGTCTATTAACAAAACTCCCATCTCAGGTGACAGTGGTAATCAATAATCTGAAATTTTTATATGATTCGCTTTTCCCTTGAGTGTGTGTCAACGTCCCTATCAGTCATATTCCAATTGAAAGCACGTAAATATTTTGTATCATGTGTCATTCCCTTTATAAGGGTTTTGGGTACGTCTGGCTCTACAATTAGTGTGTCTGCAATGCATTTCTTAATCACTCATGAATGACAATCTCTCAATCGCTCAAATATTCCACATAATCCCTAGGAACACGCAAAGGTGCATCCAAGTTTTTTATACTTGTACAATCGTCCACCTCATCGCTCAGTGAACAGACGTCAGCAAATCAGCCAACCGTTTTGTAAGGTTGTGGTGTTCTTTAGCGTAGACATGTTAATGCATTCTTGATTGCAGGAAATTATTCATTTTCTCTATTTCAAAAGTAAACATATCTATACAGTACTCAACATAAATGTAGTGAGTACCTTTTACATGAAACTCAATTCCAAGTGAAATACATTAATTTAATGTTTCTTAAAAACACGTTACCTTTATTTGCTTAGCATATAAATCGACTTGTAGATTCATTTTGTTACTTTGCACAACAACGAAAATGCTACACGGTACAAGTCACACAACGCATTGAAATCCGCTGATAAATAATGGTGTGAGGTTTGCTCCAACATTTTATGCGTTTGCAACGCCCTCATCTGAGGTTCATGAGCTTTACGATATTTAACTTGATGATTGGAATGAACCGTAACTTGCTCCTTATTTTTCAATTTTGAAACAGTTAGTGTTGTACAAAAATGCATAAAATTCTGAGGCTTGGTTAATCTAATATATTAAGGGAAAAAAGGAACGGGTGAATGGGTCCTTACTATTTTTAGGTTTGTCGGAAAGCCCAATATTGGGACAAGTTGCCCCTTTTATGAATCCATTGTCCATAGGTAGTTCACCTGTCAAATGGGACGTGCTACGCAATAGCATATTTATGGGGCCTTCAGGTTTAACCATAACCATTTTCTTGGTCCGTTGATATACACAAGCCAATCAGGATAATACTTCAATTCGGTTGCTGTCAGCTCAAAAATCCATTTTTCAACATTCCTAGTGACCATTACTGAAGATATGTGAACGGTGAAGATAGAAAGGTTTCCAATTGGATATATAAATTCACACAGCATAAGTAAATATATACTCAAACCCAATTTAAGCCTAGTGAGCATTATTTGACCTAAGAAAACAACGACCCAATAATACTGTCTCGTCGTGCTGCTGGCAGTTTATGCGAACATTGTGAAGAGAAAATTTTTTTTTTCAATGCTCAAGCCAAAAGGGCTACGTGCGATAAAAAGAGTTTTGCCTTTCCCACTGCCAACAAATAAATTTTCCTATCAATTACAGATTAATCGGCTGAGACATTCGTACCAAAGAAAAAAGTAAGTTGAAAGAGATACAAATAGAGACCAACTGAGTATCAACTCAAAGTTATAAGAAAAAAATGAATTGGAGCGCATGTATATACTTCCATATGGGAATTCTTACGCATATTGGTGCGTACAGTGCGTAATATTCTTACGAGCTACAAAAAGTATCCAACTGCCAACACAGCTTAAGTGGCCTGATCTCCTCTCTCCACGTCTTCTGTCTTGGCTCATGAAAATCTCTGTTGTGTATGGTTTAACAATTTCAAAAAGCCAAGCATTCAATTCAATTCTCACAGAAAAAAACTGGCTGGGCCCATTGCATCGTATTGCGTTCTGTTTTGTTGTTGCGTATTCACATCATTTACATATTACATTGAGAATGAGAGGAGAATACCGGTCTCTTGGTCGGTGTTTTGGTTGTGGTAATGGTGCGTTTAATATTCCGTATAAGAGTATATAAGCGCCTATCTACATACGCACAATCACAATCAACATGATGATGATGATCATGCTCGTCGCCGTGAGGAGATATTTTTGAAACGGGGGCTTTCCTCAGACATACATATTATGGGGGTTTTGCTAAAGTAAAAAATGAGTGCAGTCTCATCAGTATACTATATACGGATATGCTTAATATGAATGCATATCATCACACGCATCTCATCTCAAAGCATTGCTAAACAGAATTGAAAGAGTTAAGGGATTTTTTGTGCGTATGCTATTGCCCTCTTGGCCAGAAATAAAAAAGTGAGGGGGTGAAGAGGGTGAGTAGTATTGGAGAATCCTCCGCCTCATCAACTGCAGCAGATCCCGCCCCACACACGTTCCTCACTCTTCTCTGCCCGCTCCACGTGTAAATTCATGACCTTCGACCTCAAACTCGAATCTCTGTCACTGTACTCTCTCTCTCGCCTCTGCTCTGCTCTCATCCAAAGAATATTCTTGGTAATGTGTGTGTACTCGATATAATAATGATAATCTGGTTCCCACTGAGTCGTCACTGACAACGCTCCACATAGCCAGGGTAGGCAAAAAAGATGATAAAATAGTTCTCCTTTTACATGTAAAAACTATTAATAATGGTTATTCTGGATTTATAAAAACTAACTTACATGCTGTTCGCAGGTTATATACCTACTATAACGTTAAGGAATGTTATTTAACAGTTCACAGCAGAAGTATAGTTTTTGAATCGTGAAGGAAATTTTTGTCAACGCTTTTTTACGCATTGTTCATTTCAATGCAGTTACATACTATTACTATCTTTTACTTGTGTAATTTCTTCTAGTCATAAAAAGTAGTTCAACATTGTGTTATAAGCAGAACGTCTAACGTAAAGAATAATTATTCTTGAACACTTCTGTGCAATTGAACATAAATTGTTATTTTGTTGAAATACATCACAATGGAAGATTTAAAGTGTCATATTAGTCGAAATGGATGTTTTAGATCATTCTTTTACGAATTAGTTTATTTTGGCTTAATTTGTCTATTTACGTACAATTTCAATGATACTCAGGCCTAACGACGCCGTTTTAGAGTTTGAACTGATGAATTCAATTTAAAAAATAGAGATAAAAATTTCCATATATCCATTAACATTACATGGAGAAATAATTTTCTTTTCTCCATGTTAAACATGTTTAACCATGTAGTTTAACCATAATAGTTTTTACACCCTCCTGACATAGCCAAGCCAAGCATTCACTCCACAGCCACATAATATGTGCGTAAGTATGTAAGATACCAACTTGATGATGTTGATGATGATGATGATCAAGAAGGCGATGACTCTTTCACGCACTCATACGCAACATACGCAAGTCCACACATGCATAAACATGAAAATCTGGTTTCCTTCTTGCTTTACTCATTGCAGCACAACATTCCCTAATAGAATCATGTGAATGTACACAGACTCTCTCAGTTATTATCTCTGGCAAAGAAGACAAGGCAAGGGAGACAGGCACACACTCATTTTCTGTGTCTGCATGACTTTTTTTCTATCTATCTATGTCTTACGCACTTTTTATGATGGTGATCCAATCTAGAACCATCCATATTCGCAACTCCAAACAGAAAAATGTTCAACCCAAGAGAGAAATAACCTCACAGGAAAACAGGCTGTCCATCGCATGGCTATTATTATGAGTGATAAGTAATCATAAGCATTTTTGCGTTGCTGGTATTGTACATTTTGGCTTTAACTTTTATGGCTTTTTTAAGCTGACTGAAGAATCTTGTCTTATGCCATTATTCTTCCTTATTTACGACTTTCTCAGCAGCAAAACAATATAGAAAATCCCATTTGGGAGTATAGTGGGTTGTGAACGGAATCAAAAGGCCACATATGACTATATGACAAAAAGTCACATTTCATATTGAAGCAATAAGTGTATAGCACAACAACACAAATCATCTTTAATCATGATCATCATAACATCAGATACAGACCAGTATCATGAGCCATGTCATGCCAATAAATTAGAGAAGGCTCAAACTCAACACAAATCCACATAGCTCACCCATTCATGCGTAAATTACAGAGAGTATGGTAGATACACATGCACATTTACACTTTTGTATGAGATTATATATCTTTCTCTTTTTCAAAGAAAAATGCAGCTTTTTTCCCATATCCTTTTCAGTTTTAATCTCTTGCTCTGTTATCTCTTGGCTGTCTCCGTGATCTAATTTTCTCAGCTACTTATTTCCTCGCAAAATCTCATTAGACTCTCGTAATTCCTTTTTGGCTCAAAGAAGAAAAAAACGAAGCGCGTGTACAACCCCCAACTTTTTGACATATTTTGCCCTTTTACATCACCAAAATTGGATTAGACACTGAATCCAATGTGGATAATTTGATAAAACCATAGCTTTGTCTATACTTTGCAATAATTACATTCATAATTAAAATATTGAGCTTCATTCTTCCTTCAAAAACATGCGTGATGAAGTCATTTTTCACATGACATTGTCAAGGGTTCAAGGAAACTTAAACATCCATTAGCCATTTCCTGTTTGGATATCTCATTTAGCTACATAAAACAATGCGTATATTATTATATTGTGCGTAAAAAATTTCAGTGGCAATGCATCAATAAAACATATTATATGCAAAGGTACTACTACCAAACAATGAAAGGAAAATGCGTGTAAAAAAGTGCGTAAAGAAAGCTCAATAGAAAACGTTGAGCTGTGAACAGAACACGATGAGACTGCAAGAATGCAGGCGAGCCTTTTGTAACTAGTTGAAAAGAAAGGATATGAATGCATGCGTTATTATAATGCATTACATTACATTACACGCATCCTTCACAAGTACATGAGATGAGAACATATACATTCAGCCATAGCCATCCTGTGGGAAAGTGATACCTGCTCTGCACTTGAGTGTCTGGTGGCGTCTACCTGCAGAACGTAAACTCTAGTAGATATTCGCAGCACCCACAATAAAGCGCTTCCTCACGCACAATTTGATATAAAAAAATGAAACGACATATACGAGGCAAGGTGAGATAGATAGAGCTGTGGCTCTGCAATGCATCAATACACAAGCCGGAGAATGGATGGATGCGATGTATACAAAAATGATTTAGCCTTGACTAAGGTTAAGTTGGACAGTGAGAAAGAAAAGACGTTTATAGCCATATAAATTGCATGTACATATTTATGTATATCCGCATAATGTATGGATGAATGCGTGTGTTTCTGTGCGTGTATTGCATAAGTACCTTTATATGTGGCTAGAAACATTTTTCTTTCCTACCTTTACAAAACAATAAAAGTACGAAGGAACAGGTTTTTTGAGCAAGTCTTGAATAAATTATGTAGTCATTCCAATTTGTACTGAGTTAGCAAGCAAGCGAACGACCGTGCAGCTTAGGTTTGCTTGTGGTATCATATTGCCACTGCATTGCCACTATATTCCACATTATGTTGTTACTAACGCACTTTTCATGCAAAGAGCAAACGAAGGAGAATGCTATTGGTATTGGCATTACATTCATATTCACAAGCCAAGCGCCATGTTAGCATTTTTATTTTGCGTTGGGAAAGAGCGAAAGGACGAGATAAAACTTTCATCATACCCAAATGAGTGAAAACTATAGGTACCTTATATTCATAAACTAGTAAATACATTTGCGTGCGTAAGGAATTCTCATTTTTTCATTGGCAGCCTGCATAACATTTTTTGGAACAAGTATATTTATAGCTACTCAACGTAATTAAAATTAAATGAGCAAAAGTGAGCAAGTCTAGCTAATATTTTCTCATTTGCAGTCGCATTTGGTTAGCGTTAGTCATTCAATTTCTCCTTCCAATATGATTTTAATAGTTGGTTGGTGTGCTGCATGGTTTTGGCTTCTTTTGCTAAGCTCAGAGTTCAGAAAGAAGTGCACTACTAGCTGCATCGCACGCACAAGCGTACCAACGAGGTCATTACGCTCTTGTGTTTTTTATATTATTGATATGCGATAAGCATAGACACACATTTACTTTGCTCGCAACCAATGTATAATGTATGAGCTAGTTTTATGGAGATAGGAGCGCTTAAATAAACGTTTTACATTTATTTGTACATCTGCAAACCTCACCACATCATTTGGTTTGATACCATTTACGCCCATATACGCAAACTAATATTGCGTACAGCAAATGAAAATTATGCATAATCCTACACACGCATGAAATGTTGTGCATACGCATAATATTCTCTACTCATCTTTCTTACCTTCACCAAGTCAATTTCCTTTGAGTGACTGAATAAAATTCCCTATCTCTTTGTATGCGAGTTGGTCAACCAGCATACGTGTTTGTTGTATTAAGGAAGAACCTTACTAGCCTCAAGGAATACATTTTTAACCACTTCATTACTTGCTTATCATTCCCATCATCATCATCATCATCCTCTTCTTACCATATTGTATGGTAGATACTGTTTGTGAATTTTTGGTAATCTTCCATCACATCCGCAACAATCACGACTGGCTATGATATATACTGGTATAGAATATTATTGAGCTTATAAACTTGATTGTGCGTAGGTACGCAATTTCGATTGTCTTCCTTCAGTACCCCTTTTCTGCAGCCTACATGCGCCACTTTGTTCTTGCAGAACCTGAAATTACAGAGAAGGAGTGCGTGAGCTCGAGAATTGTGCGTATAACAACTAGGGGCACATTGACTTTGAACACTTTGGGGAATAGAAGGTCTCTAGTTTTCTTGATGGTGGCGATAATGAGGTAAAAAAAGGAAAACATGTTATAGGTAAGGTGCTCAAGTGCGTAAATTATGCGTACACGCACACAAGCATGAAAATGTAAGAATAAATGGTTGTAGAGACTGACTGACTGACTCACTACGGTTGCTACTACCTGTTCTCAATTAACCTTGGCAAAGGGCTACCTCATCATCCGTGTCCATCTATCATCATGTCTTTTTTAAAGTTCATTACCAAATTACAGTGGATTTTAAAACTATCATGTGTAATAATTATGATTTAGTAGTCTTGAGTTTATAGACGATTTATAGATAACGTATTATATGTATGCTATATTATGCTTGTATAAGTTTTAGCCGGAATGACTTTGTAAGAATGTAATACACTATTAAAGCTAAGGCTAGTATAAAGTATGAAATAGTAAGGGAAATGAAAGTCAAAGTCAATACCAAATCCTTCAAAAATTGGCATACTTGGTCAAAAGCCTTGTCTTTACTTTATGAGCTTCCTTAATAATAAAGTAAGATTAAATTGTGGTGCACGCACATGCATTGATACAGGTTGCAATAATGAGAATTTGTAAGTTGTTGTTTTGTAGTTTTCCTTTTGGTCTACCACCACTCCCTCCTTGCAGTTTGTTGTGTCCCTTTAATTGGCTTTCAAGGTCAAGTTATTGACATTCATATTTCAAAGGATTTTCTCTTGAACTTCATGACAAAGCCAATAATATCATTTACTGTATTGGGTTGTAACAAACTATTAACAAGCCATGTGTTGAGTATGCTCAACGCTTTCATGATTTAATTACTTCTTGTAATAATTTAATATAACAGCAGATAAATCGTGTAATTGGGGGTTGGTATACTTTAAAGGTAAATAGTTTCAAAATGCATTAGGGCTTGGGTAAAGTTGGATAACGGTAATCGGAGACTTTTCATCAGAATTTTTTCCAAAAGGAAACAACTTGGCAGGCGTATGCATGCAAATAGGCAGAAAAGCATGCTTTCATATTTCCATAAATTCTTTTTCCAAGGAAAACCTTATTCCATTTCCGAAGGAAATCTTATCCGGTAAAATATGTAAATAGTAAATAAGCTCAAGTCACAATTTAAGTGTTACCAAGAAAAAGCATTTCCGTGATTGTATTCCTTGACCTGAAAGAAAGGTGGCATATGCCATTAAAAGACGTAGCGGTGAAGGCACAAGGGCAAAGATAAAAATGCAGAATTGAATTCGTATTTAACCGCATAGCTACAAATTGCTCAATTCAATATCAGTATGAAGTTCTATATACTTATATCTAATGTAGAGCTCATATATACAAAATGCAAAATATTATGATACTTAGGGGCCCACGTGGTGAAAGTAAACTTAATTTCAACTTTTCGATTGTTTATTCATGCTTACGAAACTGTTTGGCTATTCAATCATAACATATTGAAATTGGAGCTGCTCATCTCAATCTCATTACAGTTTGAAATATGTAAATAACCAACACTGATTGTAAGTAGAACAAAAATACTCAATGAATTTGGCATTTTTGATTACTTCCGTCTAGGCTAATTATGGTTCTAATTTATTGCTAACGAGAAAAGAAGATGATAAGCTTATACTTGCTGCATGTTTTCAATTGACAGCAGTCATTCTTAATAGCAATTTCACTTTGAGATGATTTAGTTCTCTAATCAACCTAGTTTAAATTACACTGTTTCAAAACCTGTGTTGTGAATCAGCTTCCATAAAAATTGAGAGGGGTTTTGGTTTAAAGTTTAACGAGGACAAGGCAAATGGATCTACTTCAACATATATTTTTGAAACTCGCTTAATTTTTATAATATGGGAAAAGTAATTATATTACAATAATTTGTTTTGTATGATTTCTGCATGAGCTAAAAAGTATCCTGTAAGTGGGAAGCGACATGAAGAAACAACACAGGTGGGGGCTCAGCGCCAACAGCGACTCATTCATTTTTTTCAGACATATGCTTCGGTATTAAAAACTTTGAGTGGGTGGCTTTTCTCCGACATATATGGCTAGACTAATAATGCAATCTTGCTGTAATACAGCCAGAAACGGTATTACAAAACATATTCTGTAAAAGAATGTTAAAACTGCCTAATGACCCTGGACTAGGAATAATGAATGGCAAAGAGAGACCCTACTTGTATACACTAAAAGACACATCAGATCTATCCGGATAAAATTTAATCATTGTTAAGCAAAGTCTTTATTAATCCGAGCCAATGCTTTCTCTCAGGTCTTTTTGTATCGTATTGTTTAATTCAATGAGTATCGTTAGTTAGTGTTTGTTTAAATTTACTTTAAATGATATAGTCAGAAATTCATTTACTTAGCAGAGGGGTGAAATGCATTGGAACCATAATTTTTTGGTTTTTTGTGCTCGCAGTTTCAACGTCTCCAAAAGGTTTATCTAGGTTTTAACAAATTAAATTTTATTGTTAGATGTGTCGAACACAACTTTTTTATGATAATAATAATAATATGCGTTGAATCGCTAATCATAATTAAATGGCTCCTATATATCATTTAATAAAGTATCTACGAAGAAAATCAGTTAGTATTTTCCATTTTATTAAGTTCAACACAAGCCCTCAAGGGTTAACATTTACAAAGCCATGATCGTGATCCTGATTTGACTGTGACTTTGATTTTAAGTGGTAATGAGCTGCCACATCTCGTCCTTCTTTCCTTTTCAAGTTCAACTTTGCTTGAAGCTCACATTAGCTTGAAAAAATACTGCATCTTTGTTCAGTTTTATGTATTTCAATACATATGATTCCCATTTTTCAATAGATGTGTGTCTTATGGACGATATTCCTTAAAGTGCAATCAAAACTGTGTGAGCTATAGTAATTGCATTGATACAACCTAAAGACAAAGGAAGGAAGAGCGTTCCTTGCAATAACTTCCTATTCTTTGGTACACAACACAACAGGTAACCAGACTCATATTGCAACTCTACATTGCCATTTGGCTTACGTACCCCAAACCGCAAGCCGACACACATCCACTAACTAGAAAACCGTATTGCAATGTTTGTAATCAACAATTTTTCGTAAAAATTGCACATATGAGTATATTTATGAGCCCTCTACATACTATTAAGGCCAAAGGAAGGATAAAAACATGTTTCCGACAACTCTCAGTCATATTAAAATGAACTTATTTAGTATTCGTTGTAAGAAACCACTTCTGTACATATAAAATATACTCGCAATGCAAGTATGCTTGTTTACTTCATATAATCGCTTTCATATATTGTACATCAGTTTGAGTCGACCTTGGAATACATAATTCATTGGCACGTGTAGTTTGCTTTCACACATCAAAGCAATAATATATTATTGTGTCTGTTTATATTTCTTTCATATCAATACAGTGCAACACACCAAAGGAAGGTATTTGGTTTCCTATTGAGAAAGAAGGAAGGGGAAAGGCAGCAAAGTGATGAAAGCGTATTATCAGAGAGAATATTATGAAAAGAAAGTAGTTGTTTTTGACTTTTCACCATCAACGTCATAATCATATATGCTTTATTATCCTATACTTTTCGTACCCAACTGCAATCCTTTTCCCACTCATCCTTTGCCAGGTTCAATTTACTCACGTATGCTCGAATGACACTTGGCTAGTCTAGCGAACACGTCAATGGTTATAATATGTTGGATGGAACACGTTGCATTTCCGCATAAAGCAATCCGTCATCGTTTATTGAATGACCAAGCATCACATATTATATCCCTCTGTCATCACCTTCTGCTGAAGAAAGTGATAGCTGCTGAAAGCTTCAGGTAATTAAACACTTTATGTTAAGCAGAGCGAACCAAGTCAAGGACAGTGGTAAATTAAACGTAGGGGCTTAAGCTCGTGTACGTTTTTTATAATGTCAAATTTTCTGTTGAAACCATTCTCCTCTCATTGTCTTATAGCCATTCAGGAAAATTATATTAGTTAAGACGTGTTAATAAATGAGCTCATGGAGAATGTGAACAAGCTTAACAGGAGTATGTATGTATGTAGCTATCATGTTGCTCAGGATGAGTGATAAGACGACAAGTGAAGCATGTAACATGACATAACATAACATAAACTTGCAGTTTCAAGTACATTAATGAGAACAAATGCATCGGTAAATACACTGTATTTTCACCGGAATTGTCTTTCAACTGGCCTCATTTCAAGGCTGTTAACGCTCCGGTGAAAGCTGTCCTTGTTTTTGGGGGAAAAGATAGACGTATGTACTTGTGTTTGAGTGCATACAATTTAGAGCGAGTCAAGAAAATTACATCCATGGTTTTTTAAGAGTGTGCACGCGCTCGGATATAATGAACTGAAAAAAGTTTTGGGATTGAAGGCCTATGTTCAAATCGTGTTTGTATATTATTCGAGAAATTGTACAATGTAGTTCAAAGGCCATTGAAATTATATTGCAAATGGGCTGGATGTCGTATTGCTTTTGAAAAGGACATGCATGCGCCTCCAATTTATTTCACTAAATTAACCCATTTTTACCAAGGGGAAAGTTGCCCCGCGGAAATGAATAGATAGCTTTCTCCAAAGCCCGTGACTTACGATTTCCAGAGTCAGGAAAATGAACGGTTTAGCATGCATTTGCAATCGTAAATTACAGGATGGGTACAGGAAGGTGTATTATTTTGGACAAATGCTAACATATAAATATTTGACTTCAACTTTTAAACGAGATAAACCCTTTCACTGCCAATATGACCTTTTTTGTCAATTTTCCTCCTTGCCCATAAAATTTCGTATAATTTACGTTGTGACGGAATTTTTGGTAGGAAAGTAATTTGGAATTCCTCATGATTGTTTAAGAGTAAGACTCAATATCAATGACCTACATTTGTTGCAAAATATGCATATGAGCAATATCAAAATGGGGTTTAACACTTAAAGAATTTGTTGCTCTTAGCCCCATTTGATAAATCAGGTTTACACCTTCGCTCATCTTTATATGTCAGCAGAATAACTAGATGAACTTTAATTAAAGAAGAAAAAGGGAATTTTAACAAATGCGTTTTTTATTTATTTGATACTATCGTTCTATATTTGTTACCTTTACACCTCAACATTTCTATTTTATTAATTATCTGTGTTTGAGTGTAATTATTTGTGGATATGAAAAACATTGAATGACTGCAAGCTTCAACATATATGATATTTAACCAGATTATCATTGTTGCAACTGAAATGTAACAAGTTCTGTATCCATTTCCGTTTTGCGATTTTATATACTAATAAATTGAAGGGAAGTACTGCTGGTACTAGCTTGATTTGATAGATTTTCACAATGTATATAAACAGTTTGCGTCCTTGCTTCCAGCCAAACCGCAAAGAAACCATTGACTAACGCAACATAGTAGACTCTTTTATGTTTAAATTATTTTTCGAGAAATTATTTCTATTTGAACCTTACGTTCTTAATTAAAACAATGCTTCATTTATTAATTTATTATCTATACCTACAAATCCATGAGCTAGTACATTTCATCTCGATACCCCAGCAGTAAAATTTTTAGTAACATGAACGTTTGTTATCGCTGGATCATTTCGATAATGATAAATGTTTGTGTAGATTACATAAAAGCTGAGAAATATTTGCGTACTATTGACAGGCGAACATACAAGAGTGAATCATTAGAACACTTGAAGCTAGTAACACAAAGGTATTTTGTGTTGTGGATGTGGTTAGAAAAGGTTTGTGCACATATGTAAAAACTTTTGTATAGATACTACTTTTATAGAACAGCTTAAATGAGGTTCGTGTGTAGATAGATATAAAATTCATATAAGTATAGTGCATGCATTTTAGAGCTCTTGGAAGTTCCAAAGAGCTTGCTGCTACTGCTACCTCCTAGCAATTCCGTGTAGGTCGATATACCGTACACGTGGAGTCCTTGAGCCCGGCTTGGCTTGGCCTGTTTTTTATACTCTTCTTCTCCGTTTTCTTGCTTTGCTCTCTCTCTCTCGTCATGCACTGTATTGCAATTGCGAGTTTATCCAAAACAAAAAACGTTATAAACAACTATGCTTTCTTAGCTCATTACATGAATGCTGCACACGATTATGTTGACATGAGCTTGAAAATTATAAAGCCAAACCGACATTGTACTTGACTCTTGTGGAACCTCTGGACGAACAAATTTGTGCAATATGTTAGGGAAAGACGTGAGCTTTGAGGTTTGAGGTCAACTGATGATGCTATACATGTACCTAATGCTTTCGCTCACCTACTTCCCTTTGAGATTCCAGAGAATTCTCTTGTAATTCAGAAAATTGATCACCACATCTCATCACTTGTTATTGAGCAATTAGCGCACTTAGGTAGGTAACATCCATTAAAACGACCCTGACATGCGGAGCGTGTCTCCAGAGCCCTAAGCATTTAACAAGCAACGGCTTCCAACGCAATCTTCATTGTAGTTAACTTTATGTTTAGTGCATTTCGCTTATAATGTTCATTTGATCATGCACGCATGAAAGCCGTGGATTTAACGCAAACAACATGTCACACACATTCTCAATCCCTTGTTTACCATGCCTCAGAGAAAATCTCGAAGCCATGCATACTCAACGCTCTCCACACACACGCAGGATTTTGTGGCAGGCAACCTACTTTTCAATCCCAATTGGACCATATTATTCAAACTTGACAAGCAAAGTACTTTATTATATTGCATTGGATCATGTAACTGTAGCCACATAACAAAATTCCACAAGAGCGTATAGAGAGCCCAGCTATAAAACAGTGATCAAACTTTGATCTGGAGTAAAAAGGGAAGTAGTTTGAGGAAGGACGTAGAGTAAGTACAAGGACCATACTATTCCACATCCAACATCACATAAAGATTTTTATAGCATTAGGTTATATCCTTATTTTACGCACACCATTCATTATGTACATTCGCGCGTGTTAGATATAAAAAAGGAGAGCAGTATCAAAAGCCTGAAAATAGTACGCATAATATGATATGGTGATATGTATTTTGCCAACATTACCATCATCCTCAACTTTCTTTCTAGGTCAATCGCTTTTCTCAGTGATCTTGGTCGTCGCGTGTACGGACCACGCACTTTTTGGCTGACTGATGCTACTGTGCGTTCCGCAAACTTTCATTGTCTTCTCTCTCTCCGAAAGCAGCCTGTTTTCACGGGGGCGATTTTTTGTGGAAGAATACAAAAACAACTTTTATGTTACAGTGGGTGAGTACGAGGCTGAGTGCGTGCTGTAGTTAGTTATGTATCTAAGCTAAAGGATTGTGTCATCACATCACCATCTTCCTCTTCTTCTCAAGTTTTCTTCCATCTGGACGGTTGCCAGCGCTAAAACGTGCGGCTGAAATGGGGTAAATGGGAGGATGAAATCTAGTATTACAATGAGTTGCGGAGTTGATATGACCGAGAAAAATATTGGGTAACTCTCTAGGGAAATGTAGAGATACATGCGTACAAGTGGTTGGTGTATCTTGAGGAAAATGAGACGAGGAAGCGGAGATAAATATATGCCTATTGTCCGGAAAGGATTCTAGTTTTTTAAGGAAGAAGCAATTTACGCAATGACATGGATGACACCCTTTATATCCCCTATCCCAGCTTCATGGCATGGATAACAAATTGTTGTTGTCATATTGTCAAAGTAGGTCTTTATATTGGTATCTATCTCTGGGCTCGGATGGGCTCTCTTGTTTTTATTCACTTACGTGAATTAGGTTACATGATAAAGTGTCAAATGACCACACCACAAAAAAGAGCGGATGTGCCAACGAGATACGCACTTCCATTTTTACCAACTCACTCTGAATCTTAATGACTATGTTTTCTATAAAGGGTTGTGACTGCGCTGCCTTTTGAGAAGCATGTTTGTTTGTTTACTCAACAAAAGATAAAGAAAGATGCAGCAACTTACTAGAATGAGATATGAAAATGTCCAGGGGGAATTTTAGAGGTGGTCGCAGCACGCAAAAAGCTCCATAGATTTGAACAAAAGCCAATTACCTAATACAGTTTGAAAGACGGGTTGATAAGCATAATTCAGTTTTGTGTGATACAAAAAGGCGAAATGATCTTTTTGGAGGAGTACGTGACTCAACTGCCAATTTACTGATTTATTGGTGTGCGTACAGAATACTTACTCACATCACATCACTCTCGTAGCGGGCTTGCCGACTGTCTTGAAAGATATGTATCTTTCAATCTTACAACCTCTGGGGTATTACCTTCAGTAAACAAATGTTAAAAATCTAACGCAGTAAAATAAATGCTTGTCATTCCTCTCACAGCGAGAACTTATAACTACGCACACATTTTACAAATGACAGTCGGCAACAATCGTATTGTAAAGGGAGTAATTGAGTTATCCCTTAATTTGATTATAGCAATGTGATCTTAAAATAAATCTTTGAAGGGTAAAAGCCTTGTTTACGCATTTAAAATTTATTTTAGATTTTTTCAGAGATTATTGCATGGCTTTTACTGAAAAAGCTTCTCTTGACAAATTAAGACGGTCATAATATATTCTTATTTGTATACTATTAATTAGTTCTTAAAAGGTAACAGTGAGGTATGGTGTGGATGTAAAATCTATTGATGACCTAGCAAATGTTACAAAATTTATCATCTTGAACTTTAAAGACGAGAAAAGATAGTTTAGCGGAGAATAATTGGCTTAGATTCATGCATAACGCACAAACAAAAAGCTCAAATTTAGTTTTCCTTCGTCACCTCCGTCTTCTTCCTTGTTTTCATTGCGTACACGTGTGAATGTCATTTGATCCATTTACACAGTTGTCGTAGATGTACATATACATTGTTTGATGCTATTTAATGCTATGCTTAGCTTAGACCCATAAGTCACGTAACATAGATATGCTAGAATTGCTTCTATTAAACAGATATCAAACTAAAGATTGGAGAGTGAGTTGATATTGCATTACAACGTCTCTCTAGTTATGGCTTACCTATTAAAACCATAATTGCTCATACATAGACGATGATGATGGCTCATGAATAATACTTTTAGCATTGATCTTGATTGACATTGAAAATAAAATGGTTAACAGTGAAATTTTACACTAGCAAGAACCTTGAATGAGTCCATCCCCAATGCGTATGAAAATGTGCGTATCCATCAATCATCCTCATCTTCAGTCCTCAGCATCCTTATCATGTGTGAGCAGAGCAGATTATGTTTACGCACAAAGAAGAAAAGGGAGAAGAGAGCCAGGTGCATTACAAAGAAAAGGTAACGAAGCAGAAGCACCATGCTTCCTTGTAGTATCTAAACACAAATATAATGCGTAGACTAATAGGCCAAACATAAAAGTGCTAACTAATCAGTGTAAAACGCGATAATGAGATACAAAAACATGATGAGCGGATGTGCACAAAAGAGGAGAAAAAATCTACTATCATAACTACTCTCTATTATTGCATTTTTCTCACATATTTGAGTGTATTCTCTATTCACCAGACAGACAAATACGCTTCTCCACAATGCCATTGTTCTAAAGGTTGTTTCCTAATAGCAATCATTTCCTGCGCGTGTGTGCCTAACTTTTCTTTGCTGAAACAACGAGTGCATCATCACATCACAGTAATCGTCATAAGCATATTTAACCTCTAATATACTGCAGTTAAATATACCTATGCGCTAAAGGAATTATAGTGATTCACTCATTCATTCATATTTTTTTCTTGATTTTTGCATAAAGCCTGTGACCTTAAAAATCCATGCATCCTTCAACAATACATGTAATTTAATAAATATTAGTGGATGGAACACGCGTATCCAGTCAATTGTGCGCATGCAGAGGGTTTGCAACGTGCCTCTCAACTTTCACTTTCATGGTCCAAACTCAATCCAACGAGCCGATGCCTGTCCTTGATTCTTGGTGTGAAAAGGCCGAGGTAAAACTGAGCACATATAGATAAACATATAATATACAGCATCACACATGGAGAAAACACCTCAGATTCTTTTGAGAAACCCAGTCAGCAGCAGCCTTCAGTACTATGTCCTCATGCTATGATGATCGACTGCTGCTTGCTGATTTTTGCAACATGGCGATTTGCATGGTGCAGCTTTGGGGCGAAGTGAGATCTGCCAAATTCCCAACATAATCCTTTGCCATACCTAATTTAATAGAGATGATGCTATAGAAAAATCCTTCTCTTCTCTCTTTTGGGAATGTGGGTTAACTGTCCCATTAATTCTGATGAGATGTGGCCAGTTTAGGAAGGAGAAATTAATATAATGAATTGCTTGTTTGCTCACACTTTATGAAAAAAATGAATCATAATCACATTAAATGTAACATAAGATATGAAATGAGATGGTTATCGCTTAGACATTCATGTACTCAACACGCTGTCAAAATCATAATCTGACCTTTGGAGTGAGAAATTTATTGAGACAAGACAACTATAATTGTTTTTATGGTTCTTCTTTTGGGGGAAGAAAAAAGCGTCATGTTACTTGTCGTCGTGCGCCTCTTTTGTTCACCTTTTTTGTTAATGATATTAATTACATTGTTGTGGCTCATCGTATCGTCCACTGTGGTCAGCTCTGGTGTGTGTCGTATGAGATTTAATTATGAAAAATGGACACTCATTTCATGCATCTGATTTGGCTGATGTCCGCTATATTTCAATTCAAGTGCAGATGAGGACACGAGGCAAATTATTTTTGAAAGTTGCTAATTAAATAACAATTAATTTCCTCTTGATTTTCTACCAAGTCTTCATCCATGCGCGAACTCTTGACCTTTCTGCTTCCTTTGAGGCATTTTAGCAAACCAAACTCCTAATCAAAATGACTTAATTGGTCCATTCCAAGATAATTACAACGTGTCCTGCTCAAAATTTCAATTTTCGTTGAAAAATTATTGCACGAAAAACAATTATTAAAATTCATACAAACTATCACTTGCTCGTTGCAATGCACCTCTCCGGATGTACCGTACTTATATTTATGTATGCATGATCTATGTGCTACATGTCACGGCTACTTAAGCAATTTGCATTCAAATATTTTAACGGTTGAGAAGGCACGAGGTGGAACAAATATATATGCAAACTACCCCAGTCAAAAGCCCATCGCCCATCCCTCTTTCTTGTAATTAGCAATCAGATGAAAATGTAAAGCAGTCCACCTTCTTTAGCATAAAATCCTTCTTTTTTGAATTGATGAACAGACGGATGAAACTGATATGGACATTGGAAGAGAAAACCTTACCGACCGAGACAAAGTGTGAAAAGAACAACACAAAAGGGTGTAACTGGTTGCTGATAATTACTAATTAAAGTGACTTTGACCCTGCCTCTTGCAAAAAATGAGTGACAGAAAGTGTAGATCGTATAGTAGAAAACAAGGTAGATATATTTAATGTTAATTGCATGTAGCTCACTATGTAAATACAAAGATCCCTACAAGGAAATACAAAACACTTTACTTAGGCTACATTTTTATTGTATTAGCTCAGCTCACGCACAATCAAAAAGTAAATAAATATAAACTCACACATGATACGAGTACAAGATAAGGATATTATTTATATAGTATTGTGCGTGAGTGCATTTTAGCTCTATAGAAGCTAGCAGTTCTCTTGTTTACCCTGCCACGAGTTTTGTTTTGCCATTGAGAAGAGTAATCGTTTTTTTCTGCTGTTTAGAGAAAAATATACAGTGTTTGAGTTAGCAGCTAATGAGAAGGAGGATGCAATATTGTTTCTATTTGCATACAAATCTAATCAGGGATAAGAGTGGGATATGCTAACTAATCTGCATCTAGAAAACCAAGATCGGCCATTAAAATGAACTCACTAAGGTTATTGAGCTGTACGCAAGTTATGATTGCGACCAGCAACCCATTAATGGCCTTTTTCTGCAGTTAAGCGTAATAGTTGACTTTAATAAAATAGATTGTCCGTGTTAGCAGCTCTAAGCTTGATCTTGTCTGTTCTGAACATGAACGTTTGATACTATTATGGCACTGTCATGTCTTTTCTTCCTCCGCAAGCTATGTCGACGGGAATCTAGATAATATTGGTTCATACATTTAGTTTGACTGAGGACGGCTCGAATGGGAACGTATCATATCAAATTCAGATCATGGTGGTCCTCAGTTCTGAGGCATGTCATGTCTTTCACCATTGAGTTGCCCAAAGCATTTTCTTTAATGTTGTGAGTAGAAGTTTATGCAGCATGGTTTTAAAACATCTGACATAAACTACAAATATTGAGTTTGTACAACAGCACAACCTCACACTCCCTGCTGTATGTCATTTTACCGACTCATTGTTGTTGGTAATTTCACTTTGCCCTGCCTTTACTGTTGCCCTGAATCGTTTGATGTTGGAGTTGTGGAATGCAATGCAAACTGTAATTTTTCTTTAAATTTTGAAAGGTTTTGTGGCAACATCAATTTTCTGATGGCAATAAGATATAAATATTTAAATGAAACTGACCTTTATGATTTCATCATACAAAATTAGATGTTGTGGACATTTGATACTTTTATATGTTTAGACCAGTAGCTTCAATGAAATTGGTAAACTAATGAGAGTATTGATTTATTTATGGGATTATAAAATTTCATTCGATGATCAACATCTTTACAGATCATACATACATACATAGTTGAAGCAGCTTTGAGAATGAATATATTCATTTCACTTGACGGCCATTAACAATCTAACATGAATGAACAATACATTGAAAACCCAGAAGACCAGTAACAAATTCATAATAAAAATCACTTTTGCCATGATTTCTTACACATCAAAATGACCAATTCGTTAAGACCTCACGCTGCGATGAAATGGTTCATATGCCTAAATGCATCAAGTCGATAGCTGCTACTTTCTTTGAGTGCAATCTCACCTCCATGTTACATCTTCGTCCTTAAAAACCAATAAAATGTCTGACGATCCCTAAAAAGATACGGTCATAATATCACGAATGCATTTACGATTGATCACTTAAAAAATAAAATTTCGGAGGTCATATCCTTACGCACAAAATGCGTAAGTTGTCTCGTTTTATGATATGATAGCAATTAGTGAGTGACCTTATCCATTTTGACACGTGGTTTTCTCTCCACCACCTTGATTGTCATTGGAGTAGCTTATAAGGCAATTAAATTAATTTATTTAACGATCCACTAAAAATGACCATAGTGCACATTGCACTCCAACAGGGATCTGACCCACATTTGAAGCTCCAAATTTCGGAATTTTCCGCGAGTTAATGAAAAACACTCAAGATCGTGCATTCGATCGAACTCATACGCATTTTAATTTTTGGGCGGCTCATTATATGCAACTTCTTCTAACGAAGCTCTTGGCAGCGGCTCAAAGTGACCTTGAAAAAGTGCGTAGATTAGGATTTATGCAAAAGCTGATTTGCCCCCACTACCGTGACTGTTGCAATAATTCATCATCCGCTATAATTCTTATCTGCTTCAGTGCTCATCTGACTAATTATGCAAATTACAGGTAGAAAAGAAGATTAGGGTGAAAAGGGCATTAATCATCACGAAAGTTCATAACTTCGTGTTGCAAGCTACACACTCGACAACTCATGTTTTATAGAACCGCAATAACAAATAAGAATGTAGAAAACCTCGTCAAATACATTTTTCTGTGAAAGAAGGAGATTAATCATTTCAATAAGTAATTGCTTACGACTTCAATGATAGGATAACAGGCCAATGATTGGGGTTATAAAACTTGATAGCCCCTACCTTATCAGCCTATTACCGAGTGCTTAGTATGAGTCAACTTGATTCTCAATCTCGAAAATTTGGCCAGTCTTTAAGGATAAATGTATTATATTGGAAACAAAATTATATGCGGATCGTCTTGGCCTAAAAAAATAATTTTGGTGCCGATCAATTGATCATCAAGTCAATCATTGTTGTGAATTTCCGTTGATGTTGACACAAGGCGATCAATACTATATTAAATGACAACAATGGGACAATGTTTAAATTTTACGATTTTTAGAAATATCATTGAAACATTCTTATTGAGGCTCATATAATATAGCACAAATTAAATCACTGTGTGTATAATTTAATGTAGAGGTCTGAAATTTTTCTGCAGTATGAAAGTGCAGCTGCGTTAGAAATTAGAATATCGCACACACTCGTTACTGCGTCGTGGAGCCAATAATCCTGCAATAAATTACTGGCAAATATATCAGCGCAAACGTAAACAGACTTGTTTTCTGTCTCATTTTCTGCTTGTCGCAGTAGCACCACTCTGACAGAAAGAGGTCTTGCCTTGATTACTAACACTATTTAGCCCTATAAGTTGTAGTGCAACAGGTTCAAAATTAATGAAAACATCCGCACGCATTTTTCTTACTCAACCGCATAGACACTACACTCTTGCTAAACACGCATAAACATCAAAAAGATCTGTCTGTTTGTCTGCATGTGCGTGTCTGCTTGTGCGTATACACTCCGTGTGTCAGTGGAATGTTCAGTATGCGTTAATGAGCGAAATTCTCTGAGCCAATTTTTTATTAGCTTGGATTATTTGAATATACAAAATAACGCGTGCAAATAGAGTCACCACTCAACTCAATGTAAACACAAGTATCACACAATATATTTGGTTACAAAAAGTTTTTATATATTCAAATACTTAAAAAACGAGGTGACAATAGGTGACGTGTCCTAGATCACTCAAGTTTATAACATAACCTCATCAAATTCAAATGAGAGAAGAGAATGCTTTGTAAAAATAAAGTATTTAACACAAACCAAAGCCAGGCCACACCAACATTTTTCTGGTGCGTGTGATAACCATATGAAATGTGATATGCTCTTATTTATTGAGTCTATAACAATATATGAGATGAGGTGACATTTTTTTCAGACGACGAATTCATCTCGTTGTCGTTGACTGAGATTTTTATTTTGGGGTTGTGCCATGTACGTTGCCTGCTGAGCCTTCCTCATCACAAAATTATCCATTTTTCTTTCTAGTCATTGCCAATCGACTCCACGAGTCAGCAGATTTGATACAATAACACAGACGGAATGTGTAATATATATCCATTAGAGCAAATTGTAGGATGCAGCAACTGCTCCTGCCTCAAAACAGCCTTTTGCCACTGCTGATAATAATAATTGTCTAGCACACGCAATATTTTTGGTGAATATAATTATCCTAATCCAATTACATGCTATTGATAATGTCCATTATGAAAGAAGCATTATTAGAACATTGTGCTGTTGAAGGTTTTCGTTATATAATGGAATGATAATGCGAGCTTGCTTTCACCTCATAACTTTCTCCGAAAGGATATTCTGTGGGGGATTAGATAATGATTTATGAGCGCTTGACCGGATTCACTCATCCAGTTTAAGTTGTAATTTAATTATGGATGCTTTTTCAACTGTTTTATTGAAAGTGCATTGAAATGGAAGATATTTTGTAACAACTCGTAACGAATTCAAAGAAACATTTATAATCCTCGAAGCATCCAAGTATTTCATCACATACCATGTCTAACATTGGAATAGGGTCGTCTCATGAGCTCTTTTTTGAGATCTCCACGTGCCGAATATAAATCCAGTTTGAGGACGACCTGATATTGCACCAGGGGCAAAGAGGGATCATGATGATGATGATGTCGACGAGAGCGGAGCGTGTGTGAGAGATCCATAGCGATCTTCTGTTATACTTACGCACTTCATCTGGAAAAGAGTGTGCTACGCACATATATATATTGCTAACAAAGCACAATGCTTAGTTGAGTATAAGTGGTTCAATTCAGAGAGAGAGCAAGAAAAGATACAAAAAATGTGGAAATATATATGTATCAAATTGAATGTACACACTCTTTCACTACAGCATTTATTCTCGAGTCAAAGTCAAACTGGCATAATATAAAATCCTCCCAAAAATGAATGTTTTTTGATACACAACGCTTACTTTTTGGCTCTTGGCTTAAAGACCTAGACACAATACCATGACATGGCCAACAAGATAAGTTTCTACACACGCATAATACTCCTTGAGCTCCACTTACGCATGCAAGAAGAATGTATAGCGAAAAATCAAGGAGAACTGGAGGCATGCGTCTCCAATGCGTTTCATTAGGTACGAATGTTCCATAGCGAGGTTGGCTAGGTTTAACTCCAAGCCAGATTCCAAACTACACACGAAGAAAATTTTTCGCAGAAGGAAAAAAGGGTCGAACTAACTTATGTTGAGCGTGAGCTCCAGACCCGGGTTCCCAACTTCTACCCGTATTTGGATAAAAGTCCATAAAGTGCGGTAGTTGGAGAGAAAGGAAAGCAAGTTACATTGAGGATGGTTACATTGCGTAATGCAGCTGCCTATGCGATGCCCCTTTTCTTTAGAGAGAGAAGAAGAGAAAAGGGGGCCACGAAGAGTGCATAGCGAGTGTGTTTGGCTGCGTTTCTAATGCAGGAGAAAAGAGTTGGAAAATCGAAACTCGTGGCAAGGCAACTTTGTACATACATATAGCATCTTATAGGTGCTAACTGACACAAAATAATAATAATAGCTGGGAGGAAGGATTACACGCATAAAATGCTATTGAGGTGTATAGTTCAGAGTTCGGAATGGAATTTGGAACTTGGTTGTGTCGCTCATGGAAAGGAGGTGGTGTGGTATATGGATGTTTAATACTATGTTGGTTGGTAAAATGGAACTCGTTCCAAACTTGTTTATGATGATGGGCTACGCGTAACATGCGTGTGTCTAAACTAAATGCAGAAGGTATGAATAGATGGATGGATGGATGTTTGTCAGCCATACACTCATAGTATATGTTTATGTTATTTTTCGAGTCGACAACTGATGTAGAGTTGTTGGTGTTTTTGGTAGGTGGATTTGGCTTGGATTGAATTCACATTCACTCCTTTTTTCAGGAATGAAATGGAGGCATCGGAAGGCTTAATATGTGGTTGTTGTGCAAGAGCTCAGAGAAACACAATAATGCGTATTGAAAGTGAGAGGGACACGCACAATAACAATTTCTATATGGACTTTTCTCTCTCTCTCTCTCCAGAGCTCATGTTTCGTGTTCTTGGAATGGAAATTATGTTGCAAAGCCAAAGACCGCAATGTAACCACTGGGCAACCAACCAGCCCCATTTAAAACCAGTTTTTACTGCATTTTTTGTGTGTACTTTGCTGCACTGCCTTTTGGATTGGACAATGAAACAGCGTGGAATGAGTTGATATGGGTGGATGAATGTAATTATGCGAATAGTTTCCTTTGGTAGGCGCCTACAGCAAAGATTCATTTTATATGAAATATTCTTGAGCGAAAATCAAAATAAATGCATGCATTTATTGTGTAGAAAATGTGGAATCTGCCCCAATATTTCAAATGAGCCAAAGCAAACTTAGTTTTCCAATCAAAAACACGACGAGCTGTTGTTCTACAAAATGAGATAGATTTCATGTCATCAACAACCGTCGTAAGTAAGTGCGTGGTTGATTTAACCGTGATTTATTTCCGGTGGAATCCAAATTCCAAGATTTCACAACAAAAACCCTTCATTACAAGGAAAACAAGCGGATTTTAATCCGAAATTTGTTTAAGAGAAGACGAAGCGATGACATCAAATTAGATATCTTGACTTTTTCCATGGCTCTGCCACAACCATTTCAATTTTTTATAATAAAAACCCCAACGTACGGAGGGGGAATGAAATAAGGATGGAATGGAACTCATTCTTTCATTCCCATGATCATCGTGATCATCATCATCATCCTCGTTTCGAAGCCGAAGGACGTTGAACTTTAGGAGCTCCACGTGCGGGGGAGGAAATCTCTCTTTCTCATCATGGACTGCTCCAGCCCCAACTCTATACTCTTCTCCATTTAATAACAACACAATCAATCCTTCCATTCTCCATCCACAAAACTTCCATTCCCTGCTGCAATGCAACAACATCATGATTGCGTTGGGTTGGTTTTTGGGCTTGTCAATTTTTGTAACACAATACAAATAGGAATGCATACTCCATAATATATATAAACAGGACACGCACTCCTTCTCCACCACTCCATCATGTATTTAGGTATACTTTCGACGCATTTCAAACGCACAATGCATTCCGAGTCAACATCAAGTTAGGATTAGGGAAGGAGGAAAAAGGAGACAAAAAACTGGTGCTGCTGCTGCACAGGAAACTTGATTTCGTTCCGTACCTACCAACATAGTTTGGGAGAAACGCATTGCATAATATTGAGCGTTTCACACACACTTTTCCTTGTTTGATGCATCCCATCCTATCGCATTATTCACTCACGAAGAAGAACGCAACTTTTCACAGACAACTTGCACACACAAGACCGAGGTAACCGTGTTACTACGGCTAGCAACACCAACCTCATATTTACCATCCTTCTGTTTCGCGTTTGCCTTGTGTCAAGCCACTACACTTCCTGTGGACTTTTAATCAAATCTCTTATGGGGATGGCGCTTGGTTGGAATGAGAAATGAAAATTTGTTTAAATCTCACAACTTTACACTCAACCAAATGTGGATGTGGCTTTGACTGGCTTGGCTTTTATGATTATCCTTCTCTGGAAGACAAGACACCGCGTTTTGAATCAGAGACAACAAATTATGTGAGAATGGGAATGAAGGATTTGTTAGAGCGCCGTGATAAAGGGATTTATCCTTTTAAAAATGTGGCGTTTGATGTATGAACCTATGAAAGTTTTTAAGACCGAATTTGTATGCAAAACTAAAGAATACAGCGTATGGAGATGAAGATGATTATGCAACAATAAATTTTTCCCTGTTTGTTTGCTTTTAGTGCGTAACTGACGTGGCGTAATTAGAGATGCAAATAATGATCTTTTAGAGAGACATTTAGAGTGAGTTTATGGAACAGAAAATGTTTTGGGAGGAATATAAAACATGGGTTGGTTAGATGTTTGTTGAGGAATCCCATGCATATTCATGGGTATCGTTGACTAGAAATATGTGATGAAATGTCGGCATAGGTTTCAAACATGCGGGTTTGAAGGTGACCTTCCATCAACCCTTAAACTGCGTGGAGCTAATAAAAGTGCTGAAAATTATCTAAGGTTGTTGATGATCATGATTACCATGAAGTTATGATCATGATCGATGCTGGGAATTCACTTTTTTCTCTTGTCTAATACTTTCCCACCGGTGTACATGAAAGACTGAAACAATGTTCTTTAAGTAAGTGCCAGATTAGGCAAAAAAAATGCCCAAGAAAAATTCATTTCACAGAGATTTTCTTATTGACAGAGATGAGATGGTTAAGGTTAAGATAAAGATGGAACATGGTAATGCAATATGTTGTGCAGTACAGACATTGTTTTATGGATAGGCGTAACTAAAAGTGGTGTAATTCAATGCAAAGCAGTGTGCTTCTATATTCACATGTTCACCTAATAGAATTTTATGGCTTTTTTTGTTGATCCAGTCCAGTCCATTGTGCAAGCATGAAGCATGGATAAAAAGGGAGTCTCAACTCTTCTCTATAATGCTTGGTGATTTGAGTTGTTTTTTGTGGTAGAAAATGAAAGCGAAAGCGCGTGAAGAAAGAGCTAGAAAAAGAGAAGCATGCATATTTCCGAGGGCATAGACTCCAAAATGTCCATACGCATGGATGTATGCACGCATAAACATTTTTTAAAAAAGAACATCATACATGATACCAGCCCAGATGACCTTCAACTCGTTCATCCATGCAAACTCTTGGTGTAAACTTTTTCTCGTGTGGAATGGAAACCACCTATATAATGCTGTTCACTCTAGCTTTCTGGAATTCAACTAATGTAAAATGGTTCTTTTATTTAGAAAAAATAGGCGTGCACGCAATTTAAAGTCTAGAATGAAATAGAAAAGCCAAAAATTTCTTTAAAAACCTTTTGTAGTCAATGTGTAAGAATTTGTAATTTTTAAATAGTAATTTTAAGATTTGTAGTCTAGTGCGTCTAGGAAGTGGACTAATACTAATAGGATCTATTATTAATCAATTATATTTCACTGATGGTGTTGAAGTCATCATAAAAATGTAAATCCTATAAGTTTTCCTTCTTTTTTAGAAAAAATGTATATTAGTTACTGTGATTTCAACAAGTGAAATGGAAGGGAACATTTGAATACACGTTATACACATCTAATAAGGTGAGCTGAAGCTTACAAAATGAATTCCTTTCCAACGTGCTAAAATCTAGTTAATTTAGGATGCCACAGTGAAGCATTATAATTTCATTAATTAAGCAAGCCAAATTACTGTCCACTTCCTTCCAAGTCATTACAATTAACTCTAGCGTACAAATTCTCTTGGTGTAGCATATGGGATTACAAGCTTCTTGCGAATCTATGGAGAGCCACATAGTTATAATCCCCCTATATATGAAAAGTGCCTTTATGCTATATGAATGCATGTATTCCTATTAAAGAATCACATTAGAAGCAAAAGTAGTCATTTAGTCAAAGTAGCGCACAGGAAAGAGACGACGAAGCCTGCGTTACATGTTCAACTGCATACTCTGTGTGATATAAATGTAATAAATACACGCACTCCATAGATATTTAGAGGCTCAAAACCCATTATAATCCTCCATCCATGAACTACACACGCACAGCAAGGTTTCTTCTCCTCTGAGGACAACTTTGTCCAAATTGACCTTTTACACGTGGAACTATTTTCTTTCTCTCTCTCTCTCTCCAAACAACCAACGAACCAAAGCAAGCAACTATTTTCATCTTCTATAAAAAACGAGCAGTCTTTGTGTTAGCATGATATAGACAAATATCCAGACGCTGCAATGCTCTACGTCGTCGCTCCTCCAATTCTCAGAGGAGGTGGATGAATGCATGCATGGGAAACGCATAAAAACACAGAGTCGATCTCTGTTCTTGCTCTTGCTTACTTACGCTTCATATCTATTCACCACCGCATTCTTTCGTGATACGGAAGAAAAACGTTTTGTTATTTTTGGCTATTTTCTATCGAGGATATCTGTTGCTGGTTTAGTTGAACTAGGATATTTATTGCTGACTGACCACTACCCCCGGCTTCCTTATGGATGGACGCTGTATTACCGCCAGAGTTACTTTCAGTTTCATCAAGATTATCTAAATCCAGCCAGGCCAAATACGGCGTATGTTCTCCCTATCTCATTTCCCACAACAAGATCTTCTGTTTTCTTTTCCCAGAGCTCAGCTACGGCTTTTACTCTATATGTCTATAAAAATAAGCAGTAGATACATTATGTATGTATGTTATATGTGCCTTATTACTTCGTACACGAGGAGCAGGAGGAGCTCCACATTCACAACAACGTTTCACTTTACAAAAAAAAATTGAACAAACCAAAATTTTCCTTTCAGGTGGTTTTGCTTTTTTCTTCTCAACTTTAAAATGCTCAAACCATACACATTTTCTTTTGAAAAAATACAAATAATATGGTTTGCTTGCCAGTAGCATTATATTATGCTGGATATAAAAAGTCTGCTGTGTGTATCATATGCATAATAGCGATCAAAAGAGCAAGCGTCTGTAGACTGGACACTCACTCCACTCTGTCTGCATGAGAGCTGGGGCAGCCCACAGTTAATAATGATTTTGTAATATATCATTATCCATGTTTAACTTGATGTTCTTCTCAAATGACTGGAGAAACCGGGGATAAACCATTTGTTCCTTCTGGAAACGGAAAAAGAAACAAAAAATGTTGTTTCATGTCTGTAAACGAAACCGAACCAGCCAACAACCGATCATCTAATAGCTTGACCAGAGTCCATCTAAGGTGATTGCAGTGCCGCCAGAAAGACCAAACGTAAAAGTATATCAACATTTTTATGCGATGGGAGTCATATTGATTTGATGAGAGGGAGAGCAACAATCTGTCAAGAAAATGGTTATTCCATCCTATAAGCTATCTTTTTCTCTGACAGATTATTTCTTAACTCGCGTCATATCTCATATCACATTGCATTGTTTTCATGAAATCAGAATGCGTTTTCTCTACTGCACCATTTAAATCGTCGGTAATTACAGCTTGAGAGAAAAAATATACATATCGCCTCATGAAATGAAAACAAGTCGAGCTGAACCTGCATAACATTTTTGGACAGCCGGTGTTAAACCAGTAGATACTGGATTGAGTTGAGAACCAAATCAAATAGGTTTTTATGTGAACACACAAGCATATTTTACATGAAGATTCGATACGATGCTTGACCAATATCATACATGTTTTTTTACTGCGGGCTTGTTCAGCTTCTTTTGACTTCCCATATAACAATGATGAGCTCAAGATAAAGGATATCTTACAAAGAAAGTAATATTGTAATGATTATTATGACTCTTCTCCCGTCTTCTTTTTGATCTCCTCTTGAGAAGAAAAAATGCTGATGATGATTATGACCAAAGTGGACTGCCCACAAGGAGAAGAATAAAAAATTGTTAGGACTGGGCTTGTACTGGACACTACTCTATTCTGTGCAGGTATGCATAATAGGTATAATGTTGAGTTGATGCAACAGACATACAAAAGTAATGAAAAGCCAATGTAAAGAAAAGCAGTTTATTTCTGAAGGAGATAAAATACTTGAACTTGGAATCATTTATGAGGATTCTTCACATCGCTTGCTGGCTCGACTAGCTCTCAAGTCAAGTCCAAGCGCAACATATCAGCCAAGCCGCTTCGTCTATTTACCTTGAAGTCCAAGCCAAGACATAATGAAATGGGAAGAAGGCAAGAACTTGAACCTGATGATGATCATGATGATAATAGTATTTTTCCTTTCGTTTGCTAGATCATCATCATCAGCAGCAGCAGTCTCTTGATATGATCATCAGTTGAGAAAGTCCAATGAAAAGTGCGTAAAGGAAGGAAATGTACGCAGTTGTACATAATATATATCTATGCATCATTCATGTGTATAAAAATTTCATAGGTTATCTTAACTACGTCATGAGGAATTTGGGAGTTTTTTTTTCACTTCCAAAGCAAGTTTCTGACCAGACCAGCACCAAGCTGCTGCATGGTTCTCGGCTTATAAAACTCACTCAATGTAGTGGTCAGTGGTGGAGGAGGATGAATGTGTTTTTCAAAGTAGACAGGTGTATTATATGCATATTTGTAGTTGATATTGTTTATGTGAGGATTCACTTGTGTGACTTGCTTCTAGGCAAATGGTTATGTTGTGTTGTGACCAGTCTCTTATCAAAAAATGATGGTCGTTGTTTCTTTATCATTATTCTCCTTTCTTCTAAACTTGAAGAGGCTACAATGCTTTTCTTTTTAGAAAAACAAAAGGATGATGTAAGAAATTTATTACACAACACAAACGCACAAAAGCATATCTTCTCCTGTTTTGGACTTTTTTTTGGTGCAGCACCAAAACAGCAGCAGGTAGTAAGTAGCAACTGAATAAAACTGATGTGCGTTTGGTAGATATGAAACAAATGCAGTATTTCCAGTTTTTGTGCGTATTTTTTAATCATAATGCTTAGAGATGTTGTAATGATCAATTATTGGTCTTGTGATATGACGTTTTTGGCTGCATGTTGATATCATGGCGCTGAGAAGCGAGTCTTTAGAAAAAATGCGTAAAATTTATTTTAATACATGCTTTCGCCCTAATTGAGCAACTTTTTTGGATTTAATTGAAACAGTAATAATAATAAGGAAGTCAGGTGAGTTTTAAGGGTCCAGAGAAGCCATTAATAATATTTGAGTTTTTGTAGCTGTCAGCAAAACTAATTTGAAAGTTGGAAATGGTGACCCGAGCAAAAAAAATGGGCTCACTTGCATCACAATAACAAAAGGAAACACGTGTATTATACATCCATAAACAAAATTGTTGTTTTTATAGTTCCATTCTTTTCCCTTTCATTTATAGCTCCATTCATAAGCTAATACGTGCAAGTCCGGTTTCTTGTCCAGGAATTCTCTGGATTTGTTCAACCTGCTCCTGCATTGTTGTTTGAAAGTGCGTACGTACTGGAAAACGTTTTAATTTCAAGTGAGGACGGGCACGCATAATACAAGAATGATGAGTTTTGATGAGACATGAGATTGGCACGCCCTTGGATGCTGGATCTTTTCTATTATTTTGTTTTGTTGAGATGAAGAGTTGTTTTGATTGCAGTGCATTCTAACTAAGGCATATTTGGATAAGCAGAAGTAGATCTGGATCATTTTAATTGACCTCTGTCTTTTCTGAATGGAAAATTGGTGGTGTGATTAGCCTGTCAACTTTGACCAACTGGATGATTACAATTTTTACAGAGACACGTGTGCCACCAACAAATACTTTTTTATGTGTCACCGAGTTTACCAAACATGTGTGTAAAATGTGTATAGATGATAAGGAATTATAATGCGGGTTTGCATGATATGCTTTCTTCAGAGAAGCTTATTCCTTAGCTAATGTTGACCATTGGGAATCTTATGGAGATAAATGCGTAAGCCAAACTATGATAGCTTCTATTTCAATTTCCATTACGCCACTCGCTTGTCCATGTCCTTGTTGTAGGTCTACTACCGTCCTTTATATGACAGCAGATGTGTAATGAAACGCAGACCACCTTTGAGGATTCTTTCTGGAAGAAGCTCAAGAAGTTTGTATGACATGACGTGGCTTTTGATTTGGACATGGCCAATATAAACGTGTGTGTTTATTACGTAAATAGAAAAAGTTTTAATGCTTTGCATTTTTCATGTATATGCCACTTTTGTAAACTGTATTCAGCCACTTGTGTGAAAAGAAAATTTCAAGGTGTTACGCATTTTGGTATTGGCTTGGCCGTTGCGTATTTTTATGACTAGTTTTGAATGAGATTGAGCAAAATGAAAAGACACACACAATTGCCATGTGCGTAAGATAATCCCTTTGCAAATGGCACACAAGATGGTATTTTCTTTGTAAGAAGGACTCATAAAACTAGATGACAATTTCGTAATTATAGTAATTTAGCTTTTCTTTGTGCTAACGCAAGCTAGCGAAAATCCTCGCAACCAAAATGACGGTAGCTTTAATGGCAAGAATTTCCTTTGAGCTGCTCAAAAGTTTCTTTCACCATTTCAGAGAGAATTTCTCTTTCATTTTTTATGACTTTTGGAAAAATGAGACTTGTTACAAAAGAAAAGCACTAAAAATGTGCGTACACTATTGTGTATTGCTCTCAAACACAAACCAAAACCAAGCAGAGTGTGAAATGTGTGTGAGTGACGTAATATAACGAAACGCAAACAGTTTGTTTATAGCATTTCCCAATACGCAAAGAACAGAGGAATTGTCACCTAGTCTTTCAGTTTTAAAACGGGATTTACAAAAGAATGAAAGAGAACCAGGGGATTTCTAACCTCTTAGCAAATGGATCAACAGGAGTTTTTATATCATTCCTTTCTCACAATGTCACTGGAAATGCATAAAACGAAGGAAATGAACATGAAACATTGTATAACTACAAGAATGATGCATTACATGCTTGCGTACAGAGGATTGTGGAGAAGGGGTAGAGTAGAGCTGACTGTTGCGCAATTTTTTACTTTAACAAAGCCACAAAGGGGTTTTTTATGAAAGCAGAGACGGTTTTAGGGTAAAAGGCATGTGTCTTGAAATCGAATATCATTGTTGTTTCATTCTTTTTCTGGTTGATAATGATGCGATGGTCTTGCCCAATCCTAGCAAAAATGAAATTTAAGCTGTTTTATATACCAAGAACCTAAAATGGAAACAGTAGGCATGCATATTGTGTTGAGGTTTGTATCATCTCTGACCATTTCATTATATTTTGATTTGAAGGTAGTTGGAAAGAATTCAAGTTCAAATCATGAAGCACGTTTTCAAAGAGCTAGAATAGGATCACTTGGATAATGACGACATTTTCTTCCCAGTAATATGACTCTTTTCTAGCTACTAATAGTAAAAGGAAAAAATTGCATCGGTTTCCGGGGTTAAAAATAATCCTAATTCTCAATCAAAGTTCATACCAACATTTCTTATTGTGGCTTATCATATATCCGTAATTAGTTTTTAAAATTATTGTGAAATAACAAATACATTTGACTATATGTCAAATTACAAATAAGCCCGTTCAGGCATTTTAAAATGACGTAGATTTGATAATGTTATAACATTGGTCCTCTGGTTTGACTTCCGCTACCCACATTCATAACATTAACTTACACCGACCGTCACAAAAAAGCAAAGTGGTTCGTATCAAACCGACAAACTTTAGTTTTCTTGATGATGGGCTGTGTCGTGAAACATGGCATATCAGACAAAACAATGCGACACTTTTCTTCTTTCCAACTTCCTAAAACATATCCAAGAATAAAATTGGGGTAAAAAACAGGAAGAAATGGGTACAACAAATGAAATGTGGAAAAGTGACTCAGCCGAGATTGTCAAGCTATAGCAAAATCAGCATGACATGAATATAGACTATATTACAATGCTAAAAGCGTCATCGTCTGATCATCATCATCATCTTGCCCCGCACGTGTATATAGTATCTACATTCACAAGATTTTACAGATTTTTCCTCTCCACGTGTAAACAAAAAATGTTATTACCCCAAAGTTATCCTGATTATCATGAGCAAGACTACTAGCCGTGTAAATACAAGTAGGTAGAACACGGTGCGTTGTGACATGTAATACTTTTTTCTCGTCCGAAAACTAATCTTTTTATCTCATCCTTATCCTCACGTATTACAAAAGTTTGGCGATGTGAAATGGACATGGACATCATGACATGGACACTTACTCACGTGACGTCCACTTCCAGTAGGCTGCTTTTGTTAAAAAGATCCCAAAAGCCACAACCAACAAAAATAAGCATCACCACAAACCCAAAACGGAAGAATGCTTTTCTCAACTAAAAGGGTGTGGATTACATACAACATACGAGTACAAAGTCACACGATGATAATGATCATCATTACATGTCATTTTACTTTTGGTTTTCATAGGAAATGACAATCTCCTTACTTGCTATTTCTTGTTGACCACATCATTGCTTGCTACTGCCAGATATAAAAACAAGAGCGAGCTTTCTTCTCAAGTGCACGCGAGAAAGGGAAAAACCATTTGCGTTATGTGTTTTCAATATTAACTTGTAAATTATCCAACGTCCAATGTATGTTGATATAATTTACGTAATGAAAACGTAATGCTTTTAATTGAAAGTGGATGGTATGTTCAGCTGACAAATAAACGCGAAACTTGCCTACATATATGCAAAATGCGATACATTATTTGATAGTGATACAAATATATGAAGGCTCTTACAAATTCTGACGTTTTTTCTTGGATTTTATTGCTGTGACACACGCGATCTACATAAAATATCAGCACATTCAACATGACACACAAGCAATCAATATTTGTACTGCAACTGCAATATCCTTCGGAATCCATTTCAATGCTCGTGTACAAATATATACAAATGGCTATGGAGAGCAAAGAGTACAAATGCGACAATAAAATGTCACAATTACAAAAGAAAGCGACAAGTGACATTCATTAGTGCATCTGGAGGTTGAGTGCAGGCACGTTGCAAGTATAAACAATGTATGGATACTAGGAAAAATTGGAATATTTAGAGCCTCTTTTATTTGTATTCTCACCTTTGTCTAATGAATGACAGCTAGCACCTCACGTCATCCAAAAGTATCAGTTTTCAGCTGGACCTCAAATATATCAATAGCACGTTTACCGTTGATTCAATAAAAATGATTTGATTAAGGCTTCTATAATTGTGTATAATTTGATATAAAAACTGTGCACTCCCAATCAGAATTCAGAAAGCATAACGGAATCACCATCGCCATCATCGTCATGTCATCTCAGCATTGGGGATTTTAGTGCGTAGGCTAGACAAACACGACCGCGCCACAAAAAAGCGAGAAAAGTAGAACCTGAGCGAGGAAAACCTTCTCGAATGACGCATTGACTGTGTCACTAATTGCTCTTTATGAGAAGCTAATGATATGCTGATAATCAATCAGCTTCGAGCATCGTTCATTCATACTACTCACAATTGTGCGTGTACGCATAATATGATATCAAAACCAAACCAATATCAAGTTACAGGGATACGCACGCAGCTATGATTACTTAAAGAAAGGACGGCAACCTAATCAACAATCAAATATGTACCAATACCAATCACGAGTCAATGTGGATATAGCCAATGCAATCAATAACAGTTGCACTTTGACTCTTAGAAAACTTACAATATTTGCATATCATTTGGGTCCGCTCAGAATCTCCAATATCATTGTTGATCTTTCATCCAATATTTCACTCCCTTCATCCTAGTTCTTATTGACAGGAGCCAATAAAGTGGCCAGCTATATCCAAATGTGTAATTTTCAACAGGATATTATAATCTTTTCAAGATCGAGAGTGCGTAAGTGCGTACATTATATATTCCAAAGTGAGATATAGCGAAATTGCTAGAAAAATGTGTAATAACAGTAGTTGCAGATTCTGATCGTATCGTTTCTCATTGTCAGCCAATGCTGACGTTAATGAGGATTGAAAAGTTGTTTCTAGACGCATTGCATTATATGTGCATTAATGTATTTATGCATTTCATTTTTTGTCTCGTTGTTGGTTGTTTCCGAATGAATGGGATTTTGGATACCAGTCAAGTCAGTTAAATTGTGCGTTCACGCACAAAATGAGAAACGAATATGTCGTTCACCCTTGAGTAAAGATGTTCCGTTATAGTAGCTAATAGGTTTCTGATTTTATTCTTTTCTCTCCTTTTCTGGCTTAATTTTAACTCTCTTTCCACTTATCGGCTTAATTGTCTGAAATTTTGAGATTTTATGTTATACAATTTGAATTTATTTCAAAGTTTTTTGAAATCCAAGGTTATTTTTGGTTGATAGACCCCCTTGGATTAAATTTGTATTATCTTGATCCCTGTTATTTTTTAGAATGGATTTTACGAAAAAAAGAAATTACAGCTAGCTTGACCCGATTCCTTATCCTTGTTACCCTGACGCCGTATTTTTGTCGATATTTTCAATTATTGCAGTTTGACCCTCTAAGATATATCCGTTGCTTTGATGTCAGTCATTTTTTGATCTTTCTCGTTTCCTTTTTCTGCTCTCTCTCATTGTTATATTTATAGTGCTTGTGATTTAATTTGTTATAGCTTTAGATCTCAAATTGAATTGCAAATTTTACATTATAGGTAATACCCTTTTTTTTTTTTTTTTTATGGTGATGGTGCGTTGTATATTTTTTGTGCGTGGTTTGGTTTGAAGTTTGGGTGTGCGCTTCATTTATTGTCGTTTGGTAATTTAATTCCCATTAAATTATATAAGTAAAGGATTTGTCTTTCAGTGTGCTGTACTATTATTTTATATGCATTATAAATTCAATATATCCTTTCCTTTTTGCAAAATTTGTAATTCCTGCAAGACAAATCCAATTCAGTTTTTTGGCCGATTGCCAAACGTCAAGATTGTGCAAGTTGTGATATTGTTATTGTATAATTTTTGCTGTCTTAACTTCACCGAAAAACCATTTTCTCCTTACGTCCAATGTAAACTATCTTTCATTTGAAATTCTTTGCGTTTATCTCCTGAATTATATGTGATCTGTCATTGACGCTGATATTATAAAAAGTGTTCTTCTTTGCCAATATGGTTGATTGAATATTACCGGTGAAAGACGACCTCTCTGTTCAATCTTCTCCTGTTGTTTATCCTTCACTATATTAAACTGGCTATGTAAACTCGTTGTGTTTTCCCCCAAGATTTTTTATTGCATATTTCCATTTCCACATTATTTTATTTGGCTGCCTTGCTATGTAATTCTTAATACTTTGAGTTTTAATTACTAACTTGTTAATATGATTGGCCGTGTAGATTGTATATCATAATTGTATAATAAATATTTCCTATTTTAATTGTTTGTTGCGTACATAAACTGCGTTTTGTTCCATCGAGGATCATTTGATATAAATTGGATATGCAATATCCTATTTAATTGCGTCAAGGTATATTTAAAAGACAGTGGATTTTTTTCTGCCCTACTTTATTCAGATTTGTTATGTAGTCTGTTTGCTAAATTTTACCTATTTATTTTTATTATTATCCCGTCTTTCCTTTCATGATATTTCTTTTCCACAGGTTCATATTTATTACTAATAGTTTTATATCATGGATATTATTAAACCTGCTTTTTTAAGAAATTTTAGCTAATACCTATTTGTTAATTAATTTATTATCGTTTTAAATATTTTGCGTGGAAATGGTATATCTCGAATGTATATTATTTTTGAATACTTGCCGTTATAAAGCTTTTGGTTATAGCGATTAACTGGGATAAACTATTCTTACGCATTGACGTTATTATGATATGTATTACTAGGTTGCTAATATTTTTTTTCGAAAATGCGTGTAGTTTCTGGTGCGTCCCAGTTCCTTTTACCGATTTACACCCAACGGAAAAAGTTGTAGAAGTCTTTGTATTTTTTTTTTTTTTTTTTTGTGTTTTTTTTTTTTTTTTTGTTTTATTTTTTTTTGCAGTTCCGCTAAACGTTTAATAATATAATTATCATTAATATGTGTTTACTATGCAGTATTTTATTTATTTCTCCAATTCCGATTGAATATTTTATTTTGCCTTATATCTAATTGGCATAGACAAGTTTTCGTATCCTTTTGATCTATTTATTCTGTTTTTGCGTGATTGCCTAATTATTTTGCATAAGGTATCTGGTTATTAGTCCATTTTCAACTATACTTATTAATGGTGATATAATTACTATATTTATATTTTGGTGGTTATTTTATTTTATATTTTTAGAATTATTTAATTATTCTTTTATGCTTAATGTATTGTAATATGATTATTCATTTTGCATAAATTATTATTTTTTTAAATAAATGAATGGTTTATTTTCCATCTATGATTTCTTGCCCATTTATTTTTTTTCAGCAACAGACATTTTTTGAAGTTGAACGTCGATTAATTTTTTTTTTTATTTCTATTGTTTTTTCTATCTTTCTTCCTAAACTCCCCATTTCCATAGCAAATTTGCAATGGTTATTTTTTTTTATTTTTTTTTTATTCTGGATGAATATAATACCTAATTATGTCTGCCTATCTTATTATTGTCTATTCCAATGTCCAATTACTATGCTATTCTGCGCGTCCTTGTTTGCTCCGGCTTCTTCTTTGTCATTGATTTCTCTATACTCCCGTTGCGGTAGTTACTATCTCCTTTAAGTGTATTTGCATATGTCCCACAGGGTTTGAATTGTATTTATTGCATAATACTGTGTTTGCTAGCCCAAGTACGTCAGCTGCATTCTTAACTTTTAATTTCTATTTTTTATGTATTGTCTTGGTTTTATCAAATATATTTTTTTATTGTACAATTATATTTTTTTTTTTTTATTTTATTTTTTAATATTGGCATTATTTTATTAATCACTATAATAGATATTTTTCAATTAAGTCTTACATATTTATAATTTATTTTTATAAACATTTTTGAATTATTAAAGATTGTAATTTATTGATAGCATATTGGTAATAGTATGCATGTTCATTATATTTTGATTATTTGTCCCTAAAAATTGTATTGTATATTGTCTATATGATTTTTGAAATAATTTGATAAGTTATTAATTATGCATTTTTTGCCTTATTTGGTTAATGTGTTTGGTTGTCATCATTTGATCTTTTTATTTAAGTTATGTTTTTCGTGTGATTTGTAATATCCCATCAGGCGATGATATTCTTTTTTTTTTTTTTCATTGAATTTCTTCGCTGGCTCTTTCAGCCGTCTCGACCAAGCCGTTGTTTGGTGATATTTTCTTGAGCTTCTTCCATTTTCAGTCCATTAATATTTTCACCTTAAATTGTTTTGGTTCTATTGGAATATCATTTCGTCATTAAATGATCTCTAGTTTTCCGGTAAATTTTGCAAACTTTTCATAATGTATGTTGTCTATATTGAATATTTATGTTCTTTTTCCGTTTTCGGATCAATGTGTGGTCGCATATGACTAACTATTCCTAGTAAAACCGAGTTTTTGTTATCTGCCGACGCAGGGATACCAGCTAACGGGCCACCACTATCCCCAAACCCTGCTTCCGTTACGTCATCAGTTGATTTGGTGCATATTCCATTCCCTATTGCACCTCTATATTTTCCAGATAATCTCGAGTCCGGCACAACAAGGTCAAGGAATTCACGCTGGAAATGTTCACACTCTTTCTCTGTGAACAGGAGCAGATTAGATGATTGTTGGAGAATGTTTGGATACGTGGAGTTCTCTTCAACTCCCAAAGACCCCCATCCTGAGAGGAGGGGCTTCATGTTTTCCATTTTTGTATGTTCATCCGGCAAATTAATGGGGTGCACGTTTTGGTCGAATAAGATTGGTTTGGTAACATGAATAACGGCAATGTCGTTGATAACGTCGGTGGATAAGTAGTTGAAATGGAGAATGACGCGCTCGATTGTATATTCCCTTGTTGAGGGTACTTCATTTTCCGTGCATAGGTCATGATCTCCTACAACAATCTTTACAGAACCGAATGGAAGCAAGGGATGGGCGTGTCTTGACCTAAATGCTCAAGCAAAATAGATAATGAAAAGTAACGCCTAATTCAATGACATTTTTGAAAAGTGTCGTAACATACGATGAAAGGAAACAATGAGATGCTGTTAAAATTGTCCTCTCGCCTACTATGCTGCCTCCACAAAAGTGGGCACTTAAGTTTTTCCTATTTTCTGACCCACAAATGCTACTCGGCATCTTCTCCACGAGCTGCAATGAAACTTGCCACGGAACTGAATTGGGTTGAGCTGGAACTCCACCCACCACGCGTGACAAATTTCCGGGTTTTATTTGCGAAGAGATGTTAACAGTTTCTTCGTTGGGGTCCCATTCTTCTACTTCCGCATTTCGTTTGTAGGGACGAAACGGGTATGACGGTTGAGGACCTAAAAGAGAAGAAGGAAATCCTGGTCCACCTCCAGGAGACATGGGAGGGGTTAGTGATAACATGGAACCAGGTGGATACCAGATCCACTGCTTCTTGTTGTTTTGATTGGTTCCTCCCGTCGTGCTTCTCAAGGAGTAGTCTTCAAGGTCACATTTAATAAAACGTGTGCTTAAGAAATGAGCTTATTGATAATTAATGATGTAACCAAAGATTTACCAATTGCTTCCATTTCATTGTAGTAAATCTCTGTGTAGTGAATATTCCATTTGTAGCGCGGACTGGACATGATAAATAAAGTAGACAGACTTGCTTGCCCGGATTCCCGTTCAATCATAACTTTAAAATTGGAAAAAAGTAAGATGCCATTTTACATTAAATTCGCTTAGGCATGTTAAGACGTTTGCTCACTCACATGAATAGCCACTAAGATTTCCACATCTGAAATCTGGGGTCCACCCAGAAAAACCTTTGAGCATCATGAAGTCAGAATCACAGATTGTATTTGGAGACTCATAAAAGTCCACGGGGTTTGAAGGGACGATTGGAATATTTAAGTCCAGAAAGTCAACCCTACATGAATTTACACAGTATAACTTGATCCAATCTAATTAGAATGAGAAATAGTAAAATTCCGATGCTTACCTAATTCCAACAGTTTGCAACGGGGGTTCAGCTGAAGCGTGAATTCGCAAATTAGGTTACCCCCAACAGAAATGGGATAGTTTGGTGAACGAAAACTTGAAATTTTTTCATTTGCCATGAACGAAGATCTGCATGTTCCTGATGCCGGCATCGGAAATCCTAGAAATTTAATAATTTTTTCAGACGGGTAGGTAATGGCTGTTTCTGGTAGTGAGTATTGTTGCGGTTTACCTGCATCGCAGCACATTTTCCCATCCACGCACATTCCAAAGATTTTCCCACCCATTGATTTACAATTAAAAACTGAGGTGCAAGTACCAGGACAGTTTGGCTCAGGTATCCCAAACACTTCAGAGAAAACTAAACTTTCACTAATCACAACCATTACTACGAAAAGAGAAGTCGAAGGGGACATGACGATTCTTTTCAAACCTCTCATTTTGTGCTTTTGAAAATAATAAAACACGAATGAAAAGGGTTTGCGATTAATGCCAGCAAGGAAATTGTCTAAGAAATTTCGAAATTTCCATCTCGTACACTACGAATAAAATCTAGGGTTGATGCCATTATGATAAATAGACTCTGCAAAAATATAATATTAACAGTAGGTTGGATAAGTTGAGTAAATCAACATATTGATATAAAAATGGGACGATTATAAATAAAAATCAATGACCATCACGAGTTGTGAGTGTTGCCCATGCAAAAGTATTTGGATTTGATTTCGCATGCTGCAATGGGAGCTAAAGCTATGTGATTAAGAAATCATATCGAAAAGTTTTGGGACTGCTGCTCATTATGCACCGGATGTGAACTTCGCAGATCATTCATGTCTGATTGACACTGGATGAGCTAATAAAGGTTTCTGGCTATTGTCTACGAACCGACCCTGAAAACAATATTATGGGCATTTGGAATGGTGAATATAATGACCTCAATTCATTTTCAAAACCGTTAATTAAAGTTAGATTAAGGAAGGTATTGCATGCAACAAAAATTGAAGCTAGCTGAACAACTTTAAGCTTACTTTTTGCATTACATCAAAAAATATTTTATTTTCGTTGCTTACAACTCTATCAGTCAACATGAACTAGTTATGTCAATGTCTATCAAACTTCAGACGTAATACAATCCGTTAGTTTTGTGCCTACATCAACATAATATAGCACTCTTTTATGCTGCCCTATTGTGAATCTTGAGGGTAAACAACCCCAATCTGTTTCCGAATAGATTCCATTATTTCTGCAATAAGCAGAGATTCGTCCAGCGTCATCAAAGGGCTTTCCAGCAGTCCTTTAGTTAGACAACGCCTCACCTCTTCCGCTTCGTAAGCTAAGCCTTCACCATTTCTCCCATTAACGGTGCGGTTTTTCAACTTTGGAAGTTCAAAGTCTTCTGATACATCGGAGGTTATGAGTGTTGTAGGACACCAAAATGTTTTGGGCAGCTATATTTTGATTAAACAAGCTTTTAGTTTACGGTTCTTTTTAATAGACTGTGTCGAGGTCAAAATGTTGAGTCAACTACCTTCAAAAATCCTTTTGTTCCATAGACACAAGCGTCACACTCCATTTTACAGCGTCCATTGGTAACAATAGTGGCAGTAACACCATTTGGATAAATGAGGGTGGTAGATGAGCTATCATCAACTCCATGTTCGTTCATAGTACCAGTGGCAATTATTTTTTCTGGCTTTTGGCCACCCATCACTAATGAGACAAATTGGATGTTGTACACTCCAATATCTAATATCGTTCCTCCTCCAAGTTCCTTAAGCCTACACAGATACATGATTAATTCAGCATTTAAATAACAGCAAACTTCGACTAAACATGCAATAAATTAGCTTACTGGCATCTGTCCTTGTGGGTGAGCACAGTACCAAAGTTACAAGTAAGTTGCACAACGTCTCCAATACTTCCTTTAGCAAGCTCTTCTCTGAGTCGTTGATATGCTGGAAAACACCGACTCCAAATTGCCTTTAAAACAAACAAAAGCTTGGTTAATACACAGCAAAAAGTATAGGCCAAATTTGTAGCGGAACAGTGGCTACTCACTTCCATTAAGAAAACCTTTTTAGATCGAGCAAACTCGATCAATTCTTTGGTTTCTCGAACATTTATTCCCATTGGTTTTTCTACCAACACATGCTTCCCGTTCTCAATCGCTAGTTTGGCAAGTGAGAGGTGCTGATTGTTGACAGAACCAATGTAAGTTACTTGAACATCCGGGTCTTTGACAAGCTCCTCGTAAGAACCATACGCTTTTGGAATTCCATTCTTTTCAGCAAATTGTTTGGCGGAATCTAATGATCTGGCTGCACATGCTACTACTTTGTGCTCGTCTTCACTGTAGGATGTTAAGGAAGACACGAAATCATTGCTAATTTTTCCACAACTGAGAATTCCCCACTTTAAAGCCATGATGAAAGTTCAGACTGTTATAATAAAGAAATCATGAGATAGATACATCAGGGTTCAGATATCTGGTAAAAAAGAAAATCCTTTGAATTCCACCGTAATATATCTAATATCCATTTTGTTAAACCTTACACTATAGTGTCTGCTGTATTTCACTTTATGTAAATTACTTTGAGGTCATTTCCTTCCTTCGTCGTTTCAAGGCCAAGCATGAAGTCAGAGTCAAATTGCGGCTGCTTCAAGTAATGTATGTATACTTTCGAACTACATTTATTGAGAACTAGTTTTCAATACAAATTTCACAGTTACAGATTGTATTAACTATGAACGAAGAGTAGTTCCAAACTATAATTTAAATTAGTGACCAAACATTTTACCTTTTCAGCTGGATACACGTGGGCTGATTGAATGTAAGTAAGTATGTTGCCGACTACATGTACTCTCAACATATCACGACTTTCGGGAGTTTCTATATATTGCAATACGCTGTATAAGAGCGCATGTTAAATTCTCATGCTTAGCATGGAATGGAAGAATACTGGATATGTAGTGGGAGCATGAAAATTTATGGTTCCAAAAATATCTGCTCGGATTGAGTTTAAATGCTAGAATAGCGTATGACAATATGAGCAGCAATAGCAAATATATATGGCAGTAGGATAACCTCCGTCGTTAGTCACTGTATTTAGAAGTAGAAGGTACTGCAAACTTTTAATCAAGTGAATTTTCCTATATTTAAACATACAAAGTTACATTGAACAAAAATACATGAGAAAATAAATTGTCACTCTTTATGTTTGTCTACTGCAAATCCTGTGGGTAAACAACCCCAATTTGTTTTCTAATGGATTCCATAATTTCAGCAATAAGCAGTGACTCGTTGAGGGGCAGCAGTGGACTTTCCAGCAGTCCTTTTGTTATGCATCGCCGTACCTCCTCTGCTTCATACGCTAGGCCTTCACTATTTCCATAATACACAGGCTTATTCAGCTTTGGAAGGTCGAAGTCTTCCGTACCGTTAGGAGTTATAAGTGATGTAGGGCACCAAAATGTTTTAGGTAGCTAAATTTTTTTAAAACAAAAAATTGCAGCAGTCCAAAAAGCATATAATATAAATCGCTACATACGACTGCTATATAATCTGTTGTTTTCAGCAATTACCTTCAAATATCCTTTTGTACCATAGGCATAAGCTTCACATTCCATTTTACATCTTCCACTAGAAATAACCGTAGCGGTGACTCCATTAGGATAAATGAGAGTTGTGGATGTGCCATCATCAACTCCATTTTCGTTCAATACCCCAGCTGCAACTATTTTTTCTGGCTTTTGACCACCCATCACTAATGAAATGAACTGGATGTTGTATATTCCGATGTCTAAAATTGATCCTCCTCCAAGTTCCTTTAGCCTGGAAATTCAATACAAAAACAAACTACTTTAAACAAACCGTATTTAACTTTTATTACAAACTGTAAATTCAACCTTAATGGACATACTTGCACCGTTCCTTGTGGGTAAGCATTGTACCAAAATTACTTGTCAATTGAACAATGTCACCAATCGTTCCTTTGGCAAGCTCCTCTTTAATTCGTTGATATGCTGGAAAGAACCTACTCCAAATTCCCTACAAAAAATTTCAAGGATTCAATTCAAATACTATTTTGGTTTTATCAGTAGCATTTACACTTTTACCTCCATCAGGAACAACTTTTTGCTTCGACCATATTCAATTAGTTCCTTCGTTTCTCGGACATTGATGCCCATTGGCTTTTCAACTAATACATGCTTTCCATGGTCCATGGCCAACTTTCCCAATGGCAAGTGCTGATTGTTTATAGATCCAATGTAAGCGACTTGAACATTTGGATCTTTAACAAGCTCCTCGTAAGAATCATACGCTTTTGGAATTCCATACTTTTCAGCAAACTGCTTGGCTGAATCTAGGGACCTCGCCGCACAAGCAACGACCTGATGCTCGTCTTCACTATACGCGGTTAAAGAGGCGACGAAGTCGCTGCTGATCTTTCCGCAACCCAGAATTCCCCATTTTAACACCATGATGAATCAGTTAATACCGGCTGTTCTATACAATATCATGGGTAGTACTATTTGTAGTTCAAGAACTTGTCTGCAAGAACAAGTACAACTGCAATTATTGTAACAACCAATCATCAAAGCTTATGAAAATGAGAGGTTAGAATAATTTCTTGTTTTTATTTAATATTTATTTTGATTATGATATTTGGAGTTGGTTAGTTTCAGCTGGACTGGACTACACGTGGCTTGGATACATGGAGTGCTCTACTACAGCGTGTTTTACCATCTATTTATCACCTCTACATGTAAAGTACATGCATAATATGCCTGTTTCCAGCAAATACACCGTATTCAGCCTACAAGATTGACAATGGTGTGTATATAAAGTTTTGTATATGATCTCAGAGTAGGCTTAAATAGTGGTGTGGTGGCACATGTAACATCTTTTATGAAATTTGAGCAAAGTAGTAATTCTTCCTAGTACATGAAATATGCATTCATGTTGAAATAATCTAAAGGCCAATTAAAATCGTTCAGCCATAGATGTGTTTCGAAATTATTATGCCATAATGCAAACACCGCACCATAATAAAGCCAAGTATGATGTTCTGGCCATAATATCTCATTTCACCAGTGGTTGATGCTCTCTGCCCCTTTGATAGCTGTCCAATTTGGGCCTCCTGTTGTTGAAGTCATGGGAATCTGACGTTAGAAGTTGGAAAATACATGATTGATCAAGATAAAAAATCAACGGAGTTGATAAAACATGTTTCTAATTTAGAATTTAAAAAAAAAAACTTTTTGACAGCTGCAATCAACCATATCATAGATTTGAGAAAAGTCCAGGTTTTCAGAAGCTAAATCCGCAGGGCTCAGAAGAATGATTCTCAAACTAACATGGTTTGAGTTATTCCTTTTACTCCCTTTCTATATTACAAAAACCGATGCTTCCAACGCGTTTTTGCAAAAAGAGACTGGAAATTTGCAGTCAAATATATGGAAAGAGTTAGTAGAAACCCTAATTACAAACTCAGCTAAATAAATATTGCATACATTAGATAAAGCAATGAAATGACTCCGACTCTTTGAAATATTATAGAGAGAGGCAGGCCATAAGAATTCCAGAAGACCCTGGAACTTTGTACGGGAATGAAAGACATTGCATCAACCCTGAACCTGCTGAACTCACTACGGCTAGTAACCATCAAACAGGGATATGGTCAAACTTTTTGAGCATATATACTTTGGATGGTATGAAAACATACATAGAAGGAACTTGGAGGAGTTCTCATACAACTTAGTTTAGTGCTTATCAGTTTCTATTTAATTTCACCCAAATAGCGGGCGATGAGCTTGAAACGTGGCTGATATACCAAGAGAAACATGATGAAACTGCGAACGAAAGGCAGGAGAGAGCTGGGTTTCATGAGAGTTTACTGCCAGTCCTAGTGCCACTCGTCTTTGCAATATTTTTATCAGCTTCCGTAGTTTTTATCCCTCTGCTTGGAGCCGTTGGATTCCACGTTTTGGTTATGCTGTGGTGGGTTATAACGCATCCTGAAATGAAACGATGTGGTCGCCGCAGTTTAATAATGGTGCATTTGCTTTCTTGCAAAACTTTTAGCCACTTTCCATACAATTTTTAATACATTTACATAATGGGATGTGAATGGTGAAAAATATTTTCTCCGTTATAGTTTGAGCAGATTAAGCGAAAACGGCAAGAGATTCTGTTACGGGAATCCATGATAAAGGCAACCCGTAGCAGGTTTTATCTGCCAGAGTTCTTCCGACTGTATAGCGATGAGGATGTTCCTACAGAGTTGGAGGAGCCTAATGAAAGTGACGGGCTGGAGGATTTCATACAAGCTCCGACAAATGAACAGAATGAAGAGACTAAAAATGAACATGAGTCGTTAAGTGGACTAGAAGTTGATGTTGAGGCGGAAAGTGGTGATGAAGGAGTTGACAATGACGGGGATGAAAACCAAAAACCGACAAAGGAAGAGGTCACCCAAGACCATGATGCAGAACAAGAAAACAAAGGAATGTTTAAGAAACTTTTTGCTTGGGGTCGACCTGGCTGATATAAGTCAAATCCATCTTTTGCTGATAAAGTATATCACACTTGCAATTACCTCAAGTAATTCGCTATCTACAAGATACGAATATAAAACCTTGGGACATCTTTTACTCTTTACCTCTGACAACTAATATTTGTTCAGTTCACAACTTCTCGCATTCTCACTTGATAAGATCATAATAAATCGGATTAAGCCACAAGTCAGGAAACGTTTATGCTCACCAATGTTAGTCGCCATCAATAATGTCCTGCTACCAGTAATCAGCACAGCACACCTTTATGCATTTATGATGAGTTGTCACATTGATTGAAAAGTAAATGTTTGTACTACACAGATCTGTACATAATGGTGTTAATACTACTTTCCAGTGACAAAAACACATATAATATGTAACTACTTATAAATAATACTTCTTAGGAACAAGGAGCTCGATCTGGTTATAACCGTTTAATATTTGTGGAAAGGGAAACTATTGGAATCTGCTCGTGGAATGTTTGAGATTTGATCTGCCCATTAGTACGTTATTATAATAGACTTCAGGATGGTGTGAGTCTGTAGTGTAGGGATAAACACCAGATATCACACCACGCCAACTGGAATTGGCAATCTATAAGCTGCTTATTTCCTTTTTGCACAATTAATATTTTGTTGTTCAGATTGATTTGATTTGACCTGGTCTGCCAAGTCGATACTTTTTGTGCAAGTTTATTAAAATGGCACCAACGAAAGTTAAGGCCACCAAATTTTCAAATTTTAAAGTTGTCATAATGATTTTTGTTATCTCAAAGTTGACAAGCACAGCCCTTGTTTTAAGCGCAAGAACCTATGCAAGTTCCGGGGACAATTGTAGTTTAACCAGGTTGTGTGACGAGAGCCGACATTTAGCTTGCATAACTGGAATATGTCAGTGTGACAGTCCTTCGAATCAGAGATATGACAACACGAGCAACAAATGTCTTAGCGTCGTTGGAGGGCCTTGCACACTAGTCTCCACTTCACCCTCAGAAAGGAATAAAGGATGCATCGCAAATGCACAGTGCGTAGATGTAATGGATGAAACTGGAGAAAGCTACACAGAATGCCAGTGTCTGCACGGATTCATTGAAAACTCAAATGGTGAATGTGTGCCGGGGATCGGGAAGCCCTGCAGTTATCAACCTAATGAATGCAACCCTCTGGGAATGGTGGTTTGTAAGAATGGCTTCTGTAATTGTTTGGATGATGTCCAGTTTTATGATCCTGACATGAAACGATGTGTCAGCCCTGCAGGAACTCATTGTAAATATGACAGCCTCCAACTGGGATGTGTGAAAAACGCCATTTGCTACCCATTCTTCTACTGGATACCTCCAAAGTGCTTGTGCAAACCAGGATACGCACAAACGAAATCAAGACATTGTGTTCCAGAAACCGAGTACAATAAGCAAAATAGTAATATTGCGAGCAGTCACTATCGTCCAAATACGGCACCAGTTTGGCCTGGTGTTATTCAAACAAATCAAACAGTACAAGTGTAGCTATTTTTATTATAATTCAAATTCTGTAAATAATCACAAGTAAAGAATAAAGCTAACGAGAACTATGCAAGTATGATAATCATAACACAACATCTTAAATGGTTCCGAATCCGTTAGTAATTATTTCATGAATCTGATTCTTGGACACTTCCGGTTTGGTAGGCACTCCATTCTCCCTCTTGATTAAGAAGTCTGATATATCTTCAAAACTCCAAAATTCATGTTCCTCCACAAGCATTTCATATTGGATATTCACAGCATATGAGCAAAAGTGAGAAGCTAGTAGCGGATCATCTTTCATGGAGTTAATACATTCGTTTTCCTCAGGAGGTTTAACGGAACTCGCTACCCACGTATTTAACTCTTCATTGAAACAGATTGGTTGTTCTATATCAGTTAAAACTATTTTGTCCTGACTCTCAGGCCAGCAAGCATAGTAAAGCGGCTGAGCTAATTCATACGACAATAGATACTTATATAACATTCTTTCTGTATTCCGATGCCAATTAGATGAAACCTTTGGTCTGACGTTCCGAAGATGAACTCGCAGCACAAACGATGGCATTGATCGGAACATTTCAGGAAGACGATGTATATTTATAACGGGTACTCTAATTACGCAACCGTAGTCCACCAAAATGACTTCAACGGTGGTGTCGGTAGTACCACTTTGTGAGGATGGTCCCGATTTGATCACGCCGCGACAATAACATTTGCAGCATTCCTTCTCGCCCTCAGAATCTTCCTTATCTTCCTCTTCGATTTCACATGCGACTAATGCGCCTGGGATTAATTCAGGAGGTGGTAAATCTCTTGCTTCCATCTGCAGTTCCTCGTTCATTTTCTTAAGCTCATCATATTTTCTTTTCATATGCACAAACATTTTGCTCGGTCCTTCCACAAAACTCAGTTTTATCCAGGCTAGTCGATCTCGTAAGGTTTTAGATAGATAATTTCCTGGATCTATGGTCATACAAAATGTTCCTTTTAGATAGGCAGACACTTGCAGAGTTACCGTAATTAATATTATTAGCATAAACACAGAAGGTACTTACTTTCCCTCGGAGGTGGCGGACGTTGCATATCTGAACTGTCTCTGTAAATATCTGCATTTGAAGCCATGGCCCTAACCGTAATCTGGTGAAGTTCTTCTAGCGGAACATCTATTGGAGAGTTTGGAGAAAGAACTGCAGCTCCAGAATAGTTGTTAGCACCATCAAAGTGAGGAATTTTCTCGGGAAGATAAAGCATTTCTGGCGAAGTAGCCCTATAAAGCAGAAAATATTAAAACACATCTATTGAAAGTTCTGTTAAGTTCAAGATCAACTACACTATAACGGCTGGAACACTTACATAATGCCTATGGATTGAGCATACCCACGCTTAACCATTGTCCAGTTAATTGTTTCTCCCACCTTGTAAGCTTTACTCATCAGTACCACCCCACAATTAAGTTTCAAGTCTGGGAAATTATGGACCACCGTCGACTCACTTACATTCATTACAATAGCGTTGAGAAACTTTTTGTTCACCATCTCTTTAAAATACATGACTGCATCCATTGGCCAATAAAAACCACCACGGATGGGAAGCACATCATAAAGATAACATCGCAACAAAGGAGTCCCCAGAACTTTGAACCGGCCATTCAGCCGTCTCAGAGATTCACAAGGAACAACTTCCTGTCTGCCATAATCGCAAAAATAAACTAACGCCCGTTTCGATCTCCCCTTCTTAACAAAATTATGGACCCGAACGCGGCACCAAACTTCAGTCAGCGGATCCTGATAGACATAGCATTTCCATTTTGTCACTCGAATATCGTACTACACAAAAAACAATGAAAATCAACACTAGAAACCACTGCTCGAAAATTTATACCATATCATTTACCTCAATGAACTGAAGATCTTGTTTTGCATAAAACGGTTGCATTAGCTGTAGCTCACGAGTGTCAATGTCGATCATATTTTGGTCCAATTCTTCTTCCATGTAAAATTCAAAGGGTGACACGACTCGGCGCACGCAATAAGATTTGATGTGCTTCAGTAAAGCTGGCTTGGGAAGTTCCATTTCCACGCCGGCCACCGTAACAAAACGGGTTGGAATCACCTGAAATTCAACCGTTATGAAGAAGAAAATGTCATACATTATCGTACTAAACAGTGACAATATTATTAAACCATCATCCGAAATTAAAATTAAACTCACGTTTGATCCTGATAGTGATACATATCCTTTGGAGTAACCTTTTGTGGTGCATGATAACTCTTTATCCTGAAGCTCATCATAGCTTCCGGTGTAACTCAAGTCGTCCGACTCCGAGTCTCCAAAACTATATTCCGACGAATTAGTGGAATCACTGGAAGTGGGGACGTTCCAAAGTCGTTTTGAAGGGCTTGACAGTGCCATGATTTGTCAACGTAACTTCTCAATTAAACAATATAAACACGATTGACGTTAGTGAAGTCACAAACGATAAATAATTGAACTCCAGCAGATAAGCTTATCCGGACGGTTTGAACTGGCAGTTCGTTCACAACTCCGCAGTGCTAGAAAAGCGCACGAACAGGCGTGATAAATGTAACTGTAAAGGTTCAGTGAACTTTACCCTATTCTATTCAGAAACTCGGCTTTAGACCAGATGAGCAAACCATTGAACCTGTAAATTATGCAAAATATAACAACCTTGTTCTTTATAAGATCAGAGACCTTCGTCTACATGACTTACTTTTTCATGTCATGCAAATGGGAAATGACAACAAACGACAAGTAGATGCAAATTTTTGTGCAAGGAAAGGAACGTATAGTGTGTATATGGGTTAATGTAGTTAGTATATATTTTCTAGCAGCGTCAATAACTAGCTTTAGCTTTCCCAAAAAAGGATCTTATTCAAATTTTTATTCTCCAGAGTTGCAGTGGTCCATATTTTCGGTGCGCTTCATATACATAATGCTTATACATACTTGACATATTGCATACACTGGTCGTGGTACCTGATTGAAAGTCCACTGTAAAAATATTTTACCCTACCCAACCAACACCATTACTAATCCTATTAAAAAATGATATCTCTAAAAATATATGGGGCAATACAAGTCTTTCAGTTTTTCGGTTTTGATTGTCGAAGTTTTCCTGTCGCATTTTTAGCATATATAAATCTTAATTATTGTTTCGATCTCTATAAGATACTTTGTAATTGTCATTCGAATTGAGCTTGATTGATTATGTCAATATAGCAGATACAGAGAGTCACGGACGCTCTGTTTTGTGCTCCTGAAATAATATTTATAGTTGGTTGGTTTGACAATCAAAAAAATTGTTTTTTACATCATGACGTAAACGGCAGTCCATAAAAGGATCACTGTCGTTTTATAGACTTATTTTTAACGGTTTGATCAGTTTTTTGACATTTTTTATGAATCGTGTGAGAAATGGCTTTTTGTCCAACTCAGTTTGTTTATATTCCTTGTGTATAATATAGGAGAGATAGGGAAACTCCAAATCTCACTTGTGTATAAAGTATAAAAATGACAGAGCAACAGATGGCTGATGATATCAGCCAGACTTCAGTGAACATTAGTAAACCAGAAAGCACTGAACTGTGTATCTTTGATGAACTTTTGACCTCGGCATGGCATGCCTTGACCCATTCCAGAACAAATGAAGAAATCTGCACGGAGCTTGCCTTTTTCTATGATGATGAGGCTATAAAAAATGCAAGGAAAAATCTCGCTCCTTTCCACAAGTTTGCAAAACGATCTGAGAGACCTACAAAAACTGTTCGAAAACCCGAAGCGAGGGCGAATGATTTACTTGAAATCGTGAGAGTGTTGCGTGAAATTGACTGGAAGGCTGTCGATGTCAAATTTGCAGCATGTAACCTTGACAACATCTATAAAGTAACGGGAGGAATTGGTGATGAATTACGCCTGCGTAATGAAATCAGTCAAATCATGCTGCGTTTGAAAACTGTAGAAGAGATTGTTAGTGTTGTTGTTGGTGTGTCAACTAAAGTAGACACCATTGTGGATGCTGTGAAAGCAGTAGAAGCTCGAGTACCTGTTTTAGTTGCTAAAGCTGCAACAAACTACAGCGAGGTTCTGAAGTCCGTAACTGACCCCATGTCATCCCCTGGATTGGACAGTGTGAAAGAAGCAAATGATAACTCAAGTGCTGCTAAGAGCAATGAAGTTCATAGAACCTCAACCACGAATAATGTAAAAAGTCGTCCCCCTGTTAGTCATGCTGAAGGTCGGAATTACTATACGAAGACAATCAATCCTTGGGTTCGCGATAAGACTGAGGCCCCCCGAGAAAGAGCCGATGCATTGGCCAAACAAGATCTCCATGGTTTTGAAGTGGCTATGTCTAGGCGTAAAAAGCGTAAAAGTCGTTGTGTAACTGGTGGAACAGAAAATGATTTGATTGAATCATCTAATGTTAAACCTGTTAAATTATTTGTTACTCGGTGTGGTGTTAGCTCAACTGCTGAAAATTTACAAACATTTCTAGTTAACAAGAACGGCTGGAATATTTTAGGAACTGAGCAATTGCCCTATTTAGAACCAATTTTATATGATTATAATTGTCGTTAACTTGGTTTT